>JAILWY010000008.1:15000-235000 GCA_022113835.1 Atopsyche davidsoni
ACAGACAGACAGACAGACAGACAGACAGACAGACAGACAGACAGACAGACAGACAGACAGACAGACAGACAGACAGACAGACAGACAGACAGACAGACAGACAGACACAGACAGACACAGACAGACAGACACAGACAGACAGACACAGACAGACAGACACAGACACAGACAGACACAGACAATCCAAAATAACTTTGTCGAAAGCTGAAAGATAACTGTAGATTAAAAAGAGATACTTCAAAACTTAAAATAGAAAGCAGTAAAATCTTAATACGTATATAGAAATTCCAATATTGATGGCAATTAATCGAGAATCAAAATCAAATTCTTGAGAATATAAATTTGTATAAGTATGATGCATAAGCAACAGATATTGCTGATTTATTTAATAATAAGTTATCGTTGAACTGGTAGGGATAGTTTTGAACCAATCAATCAAATTATTAATCACTTGGAGTGCGGGAACCGACTTAAGTCGGCTCGCATGAATTACGCGTAGACAGCGGGAGCCGTCTAAACTCGGTTCGTATAGATTAGGGGTGGGATGCGATAAAAGTGTCAACGCGGACCGATTACAACTGCGTATTACGAAATATTTGTTTGTTTGTCTTTCACAGAAATACCTATCTGCCTAGGCGAACCTTTTCAAACCAGCTGGGGCAACAGGGATCATAAAAATCCCTTATAAGTAGACTACACTTTATGGCGCTGGTGGAATGCAGTACCGTTAGGGTACGAATGTATTGTTTACGAGTTTTATGACCGATATCCCAGTGTGCAAAGAGAACAGTTATTGAGAAATACTTCTTGTGTCCTGACGTCTTTATTTTTGAGCTTCGTGGATTTACGCGTTTAAATATTTCAATAGATTGGGATATAGACATTTATATGGAAAAATTTAACCTAACAAAATAACATCGTTCCGCAAAGTGTTCGCATAATACATAGATTTTTTTTTTTCATATCTAAAACCTTTCAGAGTACCTCTATTTTTTAATCGTTGCCCTAGATACGAGTTCATATCGCATTCGGAGCTAAAACATATTCCGCATCAATCAGCATAAGACGTCAACATTAGACGATAAGGTCACATCATAAACAAAACCCTGCAGCGACCCCCAGGCGGAAACAATTGCAGAGTGACAATAACCACAGCGACCTCCGGGCGGAAACGATCTGAGTGGCGTTAACCGCAGGAACCCCCAGGCTGCAAACCCTATTATATAAGGACCGCATATTTAGAATGTTAGCTAGACTTTTGTGTTGTAAAGAACTTGTATTAAAACTATTCTTAAATAAAAACTTTTTTTTAGGAGTTATTCCGGAAACGATATAAGGAAGAGATCATCGCTAAATGCAGTAACTTAAACATAAATAGGAGCAGTCCTAGAACTGACGGTGTCGATAGAAACAACTACTCGAATCAAAGTAGAAATTATCATGGCAACCGGAATAGAAACTTTAATACAAATCAAAATAATAATTACATCAGGAATAATCAATTTCCTAACAATCGAAACGGAAACTTCCCGAACAATTATTTCAATAGAAATAATAATAATTTTAATAAACCTAGTTTTAATAACTTTAATAGACCAAATTTTAATAATACTTATGGACAAAATTTCAATCGTCCTAACTACTATCAAAACTATCGTAACAACAGACAATTTGAACAAAAGAATGTACCGACACCGACCCCCATGTCAAGCGTACAATCACACAAAAGTAACTACGTAAAACCTGTCTAAAATTTTAATACAGGACCCAGTAATTTCCAAACAAGCAAACCTAATTGTATCGCTGAAGAACTATTTAACGCGGAGACAAACGAAAATAGTTCGGCAGAAGAAAATTTTCAATTCATGCCTCAACGAAAGAAAGCAACTTGATCGAAGTGAACAATCATGATCAATTTCGACAGTTACCATATATTACAATTAATGAACCTCCGATTAATTTACTTATAGACACGGGATCTAATAAATCATTCCTTGACCCGAGCATAATTAATAAACATTTTAAAAACTCTATTAAACCTGAAAAGTTTAACGTAAGAACCATAGCAGGCGAAAGCTGTCATGAAAATAGCATTCAAATAGGGTCATTCAAAGAATTTAAAACACCCGCTAAATTAAAATTCTACTCGTATAAATTCCACCACACACTAGACGATTTAATTGGGATCGAAAACATGAAATCATTAAAAATGCAGTTAGATTTTGAAAAGCATGTAGTTACCACCCCAAATGCACACATACCTATAAAATGGTATACCATTCCTTTAAAGTCAATAAAGACAATTACGATTCCAGCTAACGGATCAGTCATTACGGACGTACCGACAAATAAAAACGGTGACATTATATTCCCAAGACAGGAGTTCCAATTCGTATTTATACCCGAAGTTGTAACTAAAGCTGAGAATTTTAAATGCTACGTCGAAATCTTCTATAAAACTAACGAAGATATTCCTATACACATATATGCGCATTTTAAGGTAGACTCTTTAGATACGCATGAAGTATTTTCAATAGACACAATTAGACCACAGAATATAACAAACTTAATTCGCACAGACCATATGAATTTGGAAGAAAAAACACATATACAGAGATTGTGTAATAAGTATTCAGACATTTTTTATATGGAGTCAACTGACCTATCCTTCACAAATCAAGTTAAGCATCAGATAAAGACCACAGACAAATTACCCGTTCATGGTAAAACATACAGATACCCATTCATACATAAAGAGGAAGTAGAACGGCAAATTCAGGAGATGTTAGACCAAAAAATAATAAGACCTTCAGAAAGTCCATGGAGTTCTCCCATTTGGATAGTCCCAAAGAAATCAGATGCCTCAAACAAAATTAAATGGCGTTTGGTCATAGATTACAGAAAATTGAATGAAAAAACAATAGATGATCGTTATCCTATTCCAAATATCACGGACGTTTTAGACAAATTAGGGAAATCCCAATATTTTTCAACGATCGATTTAAAAGCAGGTTTCCACCAAATTGAGTTACACCCTAATGATATGTGTAAGACAGCGTTTAACGTAGAGAATGGACACTACGAGTTCACTCGTCTGCCATTCGGATTAAAAAATGCACCAAGCAGTTTCCAACGCGTAATGGATAACGTTTTGAAAGGACTATTAAATAAAGTATGCCTTGTCTACTTAGATGACATAATTATTTTTTCCACGTCGCTGCAAGAACACGTAATAAACCTACAGAAGGTATTCCAGAGACTCAGGGAAACTAACTTCAAAATTCAATTAGATAAATCGGAATTTTTAAAGAAAGAGATAGCTTACTTAGGGCACGTCGTCACTACAAACGGGATCAAACCTAACCCCGATAAAATAGACGTGATACAAAGGTATCCGATACCAAAAACTACAAAGCAGATAAAAGGATTCCTAGGATTATTAGGATACTACAGAAAGTTTATCAAAGACTTTGCGAAACTAACCGAGCCGCTGACGTCATGTCTAAAAAAGGGTGCAGTCATATCCCTAACGCCGGAATATGTCAAATGTTTCGAGAACTGTAAACAGCTACTATGCAATCAGCCACTATTACAGTACCCAGATTTCACTAAACCCTTTCTGTTAACGACCGATGCATCGAATTATGCAATTGGAGCTGTACTATCACAAGAACCCATAGGTAGTGATAAACCAATCGCGTACGCATCGCGAACATTAAACCAAAGTGAAACCAATTACTCAACAATAGAAAAAGAATGCCTAGCAACTGTGTTTGGCACAAAAACGTTTAGACCTTACCTTTATGGAAGGAAGTTCACGATAATCACCGACCGCAAACCTTTACAATGATTGATGTCGTTAAAAGAACCAAATTCTAGACTAGTTCGATGGAGACTGAAATTAGAAGAATACGAGTATACCATACAGTACAAAAAGGGAACTTTAAACAGTAACGCCGACGCATTGTCACGGATAGAAATAAACACTAATGAATTATACAATTTAATAGAAGACTTTGATAGTCAAAACGAACGATACGGTACATACAAGTGTAGAGGACCCGATATTCGAAATACCATCGGCAGAAAAACCTATAAATACGTTTAAAAGTCAAATAATATTCAAATTTTCAATTAACGAAAAATTAACTAATAAAAGAAAAAGGAAATATAATTAAGAGCATAACAGGGAATTTGGATGCCTGTGACGCAGAACATTTTAATTCTTTAATACAATCCCTTCAGGAAAATCAAAATAAAATTATAAGAAACACTAAATCAAGCGTATCACTTCATCTAAATATGATAGAAGATTTTAACAAAACCCTCAATTCAATCAAACATAATGAAAATATGATCGAAACTAAAATAATGGAAATGACATTCCTAACTAAGGATATTTTTAATTTACAAAATCTTATTGAAATAAGAAGCGCAATGGACAATCTTTACCATACCATTTGCAATATGTACGATGTAATATCAGATATTGAAAACGCTATTTTGTTTTCAAGACTTAGAATCCCACATCCATCATTAATTAGTATTGAATATATTAAAAAGATGATAACGTTAATCGAGAAAAGCGAAATTTCAACATACCTTATTGAACCAAAAGAATACTATAATGTATTAAAAGTAGACAGTTACCGGTCAAACAATCGAATAATTTTCCTTATAAAATTTCCCACCATAACTAATAGAGAATTTAATTATTACCATTTATACCCCATTCCTAATAAAAATAATGAAACCATCTTACCAAATACTAACTTCCTTATCCACGAGAGTGAATACTATAGATACACAAAAAATGAATGTGACTTCCTAAACAAAGACTATTTATGTCAGGAAGATTCCTTAACTCAGGATGACAATACATGCCTAGAGCAAATATTCGATATGAAGAATCCAACGAATTGTAAGACGACACCGATTCGAATTAAAAATTCAATCGTGCAAACCATTAACAGTGCAAATTATATAATAGTAACTAATGTTGCAACAATCCAACTACAATGTACTGATGCCGAAACTAAATTTATCAGTGGAACATATGTCTTGCAACTACCAAAATAATGTAGATTTAAGCTACAAAATATGACATACTTCAATCACCAGGACAACATAAATGGAAAACCAATCATGTTACCACAACCAGAAGAATTTTTCATTTTTAACAAAAATACGAAAGAAAAACCTATAATTTTAAACAAATTAAAGATAAGTAACAAAATAAAGAAGGATTATGAAATACTAAGAGAGAACGTTAAAAATATAAAAGAAACAAAGGATATCCACCCAGCAGTCTGGACAATACCGATGTACTTAATCATTCTTGTAATTCTAGTGATAACAGCTATGTACTACGCCATTCAGACTAAGAAGAAAGAAGCAACCGCCAATACCGATTTGAATTTAGTACTCATGGAGCCCATAAATTCAAAACTTGAGGAGGGAGGAGAAACGAGTTCGTATCGCCTTCGGACCTAAGACACATTCCACATCAATCAACATAAAGACGTCAACATCAGACGATAAGATTACAACATAACATGACCCTGCAGCCGAAACAATGCAGCCAATGCTGAGTGACGATAACCGCAGCAAACCCACAAGATGTACACCCTACTATATAAGAATCACATATGCAGTATAGATTTAATGCGCACTGCTGTGCGCTAGAAGCCCCCTCCCCCTCGAGTCCAAGCTCAGGCTCTACACCTCCATCATCAGGCCTTACATGATGTACGCCGAATCTGTCTGGTCAAACGCCAGCCAACACCTCATCGCGAGTATCCAAGCCGCCCAAAACTCCTGCCTACGCCTCATCCTAGGTGCCTACTACCGTACATCGACAACCACCCTCTGTGCCCAGACCAAAATCCCACCGATTGCAACTCAGACGCTTCACGTCACCGAAAGACTATACCAGTCCATAAGAAAATCAAAAAACCCCCTCCTCAAAGGGATCGGAGACGATACCCCAGACTCACTGCCTTTCCACTACAGACACAAATTCCCCCACCACATCCTACTCGGTGAAAATATAACAGTCTCCGACGGCTCCAGGGGCACCCTATACAAGAAGGAGCGCCAAGTTCCCAAAAAACCTACCCAGGAGTGAACTTTGCATCCTCCTGCCCTACCTGTTATTGTTATAAATTTTATTTTTGTTATATAGTTCGTAGATATTTATTACACATAAACACATGCGAATAAAGGGTTTTTTCCCACTCATTTTCCCTGCCTAACACAATATCACAACCATAGAAATTCATGTACGCTACCACCTAAGTCACACATTGAGAGCCCCGAAACCTGCGCGCAGGACGGGGATAGACAAACACCTCACCTAAACATTAGTTATAAGATCTATTGTAATAAACCTAATGAAAAATAAAAGAATTTTGAAATTTAAAAATTTTTTTCAGTATAGATTTAATGTTAGCTAGACCTTTGAGTTGTAAAGAACTTGTAGTAATTTTATTCTTAAATAAAAACCATTTTTTTTGGAGTTATTCCGGAAACGATATTTAATTGGCGCAGTCGGTAGGATTGCCAATGTTAAAGTTAAAATCTGTGCATCGAGCAAAAGCAAGAATTTCCTGCTGAATCCAACTTTGACGTTCGTCTAAACGATTAATTGGCAAAAAGAATATCCGGAAGCCGGAAAGAGCCCTCCATTTCAAAGATCAAAAGGAGAAGGCACTAATATATCCAAGGAAAAGCGAAACTGTAAGTACACTCTTGTCCTTATAACATTCCTTTACCATTTCTCCCAGGTTCTTTGAAAGTATGATTGGTTTTGCTAGTAACTAAGCATAAAAAGTGAAATTTTCTCAACGAACGTAGTAACAATGGCATATTCAAATATTAAAATCGAGTTGAACAGCATCACATCATTTGATGGAAACTCTAAATGCTTAAATGATTTTCTGTCCGCTTGCGAAGACAAGTTGGATGAGTACCAAAGCTTAAACGAAGTACAAAAACGAATTGTTATTCGGGGTATTGTACAAAAACTAGAAGGGGATGCGTACGATTTAGTCATTTCTCACAACGTTAAAATGTGGCCTTACTCGTAGCAAACTATGCCGATAGACGGAATCATACGATTCTCATTATGGAATCAAATGCAATGTTCCAAAATCACGGGGAAACCGCCCGAGAATTCGCAAAGCGTATCACTTCGAACGTCGCCGCATACGTGAATTTCGTACAAATTCATGTGAGCGAAGAGAGCCAAGGGTTATCAATAAGTAACTGTCATAGCATTGCACTCGATTGTTTCGTTAGCAATCTAAGGCAATACGGGAGGATTGTCAGGGCTAGAAACCCTCAGACAATCAACGAAGCGTTAGAAATAATAGATAAAGAAGAAATTATTGCTAAATGTAGCAATCTAAACATAAATAGGAGCAGTCCAAGAAGTGACGGTATCAATAAGAACGACTACTAAAATCAAGGTAGAAATTAGCATGGCAACCTAAATAGAAACTTCAATGCGAACCAGAATAATAATTACATCAGGAATAACCAACTTCCTAACAATCGAAACGGAAACTTCCCGAACAATAATTTTAATAGGAATAATAATAACTTTAATCGATCGAGTTTTAACAATTTTAACAAACCAAATTTTAATAATAATTATAGACAAAATTTCAATAGTCCTAACAATTATCATAACAACAGACCGTTTGAACAAAAGAACGTACCAACACCGACCCCCGTGTCAGGCGTGCAATCTCATAGAAGTAACCACGTAAAACCGGTCTGAAATTTTAATGCAGGACCCAGTAATTTCCAAACAAATAGACCTAATTTTGTCGCCGAAGAACTGTTTAACGCCGAAATAAACGAAAATAGTTCGGCAGAAGAAAATTTTCAATTCAAGCCTCAACGAAGGAGAGAAACTTGATCGAAGTAAATAATCACGAACAATTTCGACAGTTACCATACATTACAATTAATGAACCTCCGATAAACTTACTAATAGATATTATAATATTTTCAATGGAGGCTCAGTGGAGGCGCAGATTTCGCATTGGAGGCTCATAGAACGCGCAAGATATTCAATGGAGGCTCAGTGGAGGCGCAGATTTCGCATTGGAGGCTCATAGAACGCGCAAGATATTCAATGGAGGCTCAGTGGAGGCGCAGATTTCGCATTGGAGGCTCATAGAACGCGCAATATTTTCAATGGAGGCTCAGTGAAGGCGCAGATTTCGCATTGGAGGCTCATAGAACGCGCAAGATATTCAATGGAGGCTCAGTGGAGGCGCAGATTTCGCATTGGAGGCTCATAGAACGCGCAAGATATTCAATGGAGGCTCAGTGGAGGCGCAGATTTCGCATTGGAGGCTCATAGAACGCGCAATATTTTCAATGGAGGCTCAGTGAAGGCGCAGATTTCGCATTGGAGGCTCATAGAACGCGCAAGATATTCAATGGAGGCTCAGTGGAGGCGCAGATTTCGCATTGGAGCCTCATAGAACGCGCAAGATATTCAATGGAGGCTCAGTGGAGGCGCAGATTTCGCATTGGAGGCTCATAGAACGCGCAATATTTTCAATGGAGGCTCAGTGGAGGCGCAGATTTCGCATTGGAGGCTCATAGAACGCCCAATATTTTCAATGGAGGCTCAGTGGAGGCGCAGATTTCGCATTGGAGGCTCAGTGGAGGCTCAGTGGAGATGGTTCAATGTTACTAGCGTCGATGTTTTTCCAATTTTCTCTGAACTTTTTAAACATTGGAGTATCTGGGCTACTAGTAATTTACTTAATTTTGCTTTCAAAGACAGCTTTTAGGACCAATTCATAAACATGATGACGACAGACGAGCAGCAATTCTCTTCCTAAAGTTTCTCCAAAATAGCACAAGCTCCATTGAAACGGCCAGTATTGAAAGCTGTTGTGTCGCAGCACATTATTTGTACTTTATCGTGAAGGTTCTAGTCAAAGAGAGCTGTTGAGACAGCCTTAGTTTGATGTTTTTCAGAAGAATGTTCTAGTTTTGGCACTGCAAGAAGCTGTTCCTCATCGTCAAACGAAGCAATAACTGGCAAGCGTTCTTCTTTAGAACTTCGTACATCTAACCCGGGTAATAGTTTTCCATCCCAATGGACTGTGACTACGTCGGGTACATTACTTCCAAAGAAGTCAGATTTTATTGCTTCTGCCCTTGATTTTCTAGTTTCAGCAGCTAGTGGTTATCTTTGTCTTACAACCCTTTCCTCTTCTTCCAATCGTCGTTGTTTAGATCTATCTTCTTTTTCCGACAATTTTTTATCAACACCACCTAAGCATCCTGGTCGATCTGGCTCTCTCTGTTTCATTAAAAATAATTTATCTTACTCTATTTTCATTCTCTCAAAAGCATCAGCATGTGCAATATCAAACAAATTATCAAGATCAATTTTGAAATTGTTCTCACGGCTCTTGAACGTAACCTGAGTTTTCTTACAATTTTTTTTGCAACTCTCTCCAAACATGATATAAATCAACAAGTTTCTTCACGCAGTTAGGATATGCCCTTGTTGGAATTCTTGCTTTTTCCCAATATATGATGCACTCCCTAATCACAAGATTTGCACTTTCACTAACAATCAGTTTAACCTCGCGAATATTGTAAAATAGGACCGAGGGAATTTGTCGATTAGATGGTAATTTTGCACCATTTATTTGATATCTAGGCAAACCGATAAGGAAATTATTTTGTTTATCACTCCGTAATTCCACCGACATGTTAACGCACTAAACAATGGAGCACTACTAATCTCAAAAATCACGTATGAAATGACAAATAAAACATGCAGTTACAAGTCACAGCGCAGTACTTACGCAACTTGTATGGACAAGTTAAAATCGCAAGTCGGCACGGGTTACCGTTTATAAATCGAACTAATATTTTTTTCTAGACAATAAAGGGTTATTACTAAACTTTTAAGAAGGTATGCGTAAAAAAATATTGAACTTGAATTTTAAGGGACACCCTAATGTATATATAATTCAGGTAATCAACATTTTTGACAGAGAGTAATTGGTGGAATTCCATTTTAATATTTTAAATATAATACTTGAGTGATTTTTCCACATGTTATTTTATATTGCTGACCGGTCTCACCAATCTTTCACATTAGCATTATCATGAAAGGTAAGGCCAACGAAAAGGAGGCCTATAAAATTAACATGTACTCAAGTATTTTATTGAAAATATATATAATTCATCAATACAATGGTTGTCATTTAACAGGCAAATTGTAAAGATGAAAAGTTAAGGTGTATGAGCACCACTTCCTGAACGCATTGAACCATTGATTCGCATTTAAAAGTTTTGAGGCTGGACTTACTGTTGCACTTCTGATAAAATTGTTTCTCCCAACATTTTTTCACTGTTCTGCACTGGTCAGGGCCAAGAATTCTCAGTACCATATGTTTAATTTTTATGTGGGAGTAAATCAATTAATATGATCATTAATACAATGATCATAACTGTAGGCCAAAGTAGCAGACCCCCCATCAGAGGCAATGTGCGAGCAGAAGCCGGACTGCGGACTGTCCAGCAGCGGTGATGACTTGCCCATACGACCGCGGCGCATCCCCGACTGTGTGGCTGCGCTCTCTGAACTTGAACGTTTGCTCAGTCCCGAGCGCCTGGAGTACCTTCGAGCTCCCCAAACACTGCCTTCCACCCATAGCTTCAGCAACATTGGTCATTATGTCACTGAGAAACTTGTCAGCTTAAAACCCTCAGATGCCGAATGCGCCACTCAGAAGATAATAGATATACTGCTTCTGTACGATGAGCTTAATCCGGAAAATCCCAATTCATTGGCCAGTTAGAAGCTTGCATTGACTTTAACCCTTTCCACTCTGTTGGCGACAATGTGTCGACATAGTAAATTCCTTTGTAACTCCATTGGCGACTATAGGTCGCCATAGTGCACCTTTTATTGTTTACCCTATAAGAAGTCTAGGTGAGTATTAGAGCAGGTATAAACCCTTTTTGTCAGTTTTGCAAAGTACGTATTCACATTGTTAAATTAAAAAACATACAAAAAAAGTCCGGAGTTCAAAGGGTTAAACAATAGTATTATTAAATGAACACCTTATTGTTTAGAAATTAAAAGAATACAAAATTTTTGAGTACGAGTTCTTTTATTTATAGCTCTCATTTTTTCTATAAATTATGCACTATTAATTGATGAAAGAATAAGTCAATTGCTTTTTGATTACTTTTTTATTATTCCTTTGTAGAGATTGGTAATCTTTGATATATCTGTCTTTATTTTACACATCTTTTCATGATTTTAAATTGTATTTAATTTATGAAGAATAGTGACTTGATTAATGTACTATTCCAATTTTTTCGTCACATAAATCCTGAATCCCGTCACCTACTACTAATTCCCCTAAACATCCCTAATTGTTTCCAAATATCACTTATATTTGTTTGGAAAAATAATAAAAACGTTTTTGACACGCAGAGGACTGTGGCTCGGGCCATCAAAGATATCACTAGACATGAAAAATAAAATCGTGAATTGTTTCACTTTACCCACTTGCTCATCGATAATGCCACCAGCCCGAGGTCTTAGATGGACCTCCCCAGAGGCAAATAAACCCCACACGCTGCCAGGTACCAGAGTGAAAATGTTCAATAACACTGATGATCTAGAAATGCACTGGTGATTTTATCAATTAGAGTTGGTGGTCTGCAGTAAACTCTGGAACCGGTTGCCAATGGATAAGGTGGACCTACTGCAATTAAAAAAAAATTAAACTTTAAATTAAATTACCTTTTGTGACCTGCAAATCAAACTGACAATAAATTAATAAAGTAGGCATAGAATCATATAAAAATAAAATATTTTAGAGGATTGGTTAAACATCAGTTTGTGAGCACAGAATCAGCAAACATTCATCACGGGTCTACTAGCACTCTTAGCATACAACGCTTTCTATGAAAGATTAAAATATTTTTTTTATTCATACAACAAAAATTTACAAAAGTCAAACAAATTGGAAATGACATCCTATTTATTTTTAGAATTTTATCAAACTTCATTTAAAGGTGGTACATTTTTTCCCATACAAACTTGGCTTACATCTCATGGACATAAGATCAATTTTGTGTTATTAAAATTCAAGGCAGGCCGCCAAAAAGCGCCCTCCTGAACCCCCGCAGACCAGAATGCGGTTCCCGGCGCGGAAAATGCCAACCGTGGAAATACGTCCCCTCAATGGGAAGACCGCTGCAGAGACGATCTCCGCGGTAAAGACTGCGGTCAGGCCGGACGAGCAAGGCGCCAACGTCCGGACTGTCCGCAAGACCCGCGCAGGCCACATCGTGGTCGAGCTGGCCGGGGCGAATGCCGATACGGCGATCAAATTTGCCAAGGCGGTAGCCGGCGTTCTGGGTGAGAACGCCAGCGTCAAGAGCCTCGGCACGACCTTGACCGTCGAGGTTCACACGAGCCGTCGTAGACAGCTACTTCCGAGACCGCAGCGTGCATTACACTCCCACAGGTGGAATAACCAGAACCACCACATGCGGAGTGCCACAGGGGTCGGTCCTCGGACCACTCCTGTGGAACATAATGTACGATGCGGTGCTGCGAGTGGAGCTTCCCGACGGTGTCGAAGAGATTGGCTTCGCGGACGACATCGGCGTCGTGGCCGTCGCCAGAAAGATGTCGGATCTGCAGGCCAATCTAAACGAAGCGCTGCGGAGGATCGCCCAGGCACTGGGGGACCACCACCTGGAGCTGGCAGCGCACAAGACCGAGGCGGTAATGCTTGTAGGAAGGCGCAAGCACGAGCCGCCGCGAATAACCGTCGGCGACGCGGTCATCACACCGCAGAAATCGGTCAGATACCTGGGCGTGTACTTCGACGGGTCCCTGAAGTACACGGCCCACATCCGCAGAGCCGCGGAGAAAGCAGCGAGAACCACCGTTGCGCTTTCGCGGATCCTGCTGAACGTGCAGGGTCCTCAGGAACAGAAGCGGAAGCTGCTCGCTAGTGTGGCCCAATCCCAAATGCTCTTCGGCGCCGAAGTCTGGGCGCCGAGCATGCAGATGGCACACTACCGCAGCATGCTTGGAAGCGTGCAGCGGCGTGCGGCGCTCCGCGTCATATGCGGATACCGCACGGTATCGGCCGATGCGGCGCTCGTGCTCGCGGGGATTCCGCCCATCGACCTTCTCGCAGAGGAACGAAAGGCCATCTTCGAGGACGCCGATGATCGTGACACCGAACGCGCGAACGCGAGGGCAACGACCGTGCAGAAGTGGCAGGATCGCTGGAGCGAGTCACATAAGGGGCGATGGACGCAGCGGTTGATCCCGGTCCTCGCCCCTTGGATCTACCGCGCCCACGGTCAGGTCACCTACCGGCTGACCCAACTCCTCACCGGGCACGGCTGCCTCGGCAGCTACCTGGCGAGGATAGGCCGGTCGGCAAGCGCACGTTGCCCGCTCTGCGACGACGACACCGACGACGCAGAGCACGCGCTGTTCAAGTGCTGCGCCACCGAAACGGAGAGATGGCGGCTGCGTTGCAGAGCTGGCGTCACATGGACGGTGGAAGGATTAGTCCCGTGCATGTTGGAACGCAAGACAGCCTGGGACGCAGTCACGGACTTCTGCGAGAAGGTCCAGCGCAAGAGAGAAGAATTGGAGAGGGCTCGACAAGTGAGCCCCTCCCAACCGCCGTGACCGAGCCTCCGTCTTCATGACTCGCCCCCCTCTACAGGAAGCATGAAGACGGAAGATCCTTTATTTTTATTTGAATTATTTAATGTGTAATATGCTGCCTCTTCCCCCTTTACAGGAATGCAGCATATAAGTTGATGAAATGCCTGCGGGGATCCTCCCCGCAGGGAAAGATGCTTACTTTTCAGCTTTTTTGTTTTTATTTTACTGAATTTTTTTAATTTGAAGGCTGTGCAGGAGAAAAATAAAGAGACGCCCCCGCAGCCTCGAGTAGTACAACTGTGGGCCAAGCTGCGGGGGGAAAAAAAGAAAAAAAAAAAAAAAAAAAAAAAAAAAAGGTTAGGTTAGGTTAGGTTGGGGTGAGAAGCCGGACTCATACCTCCACGTGGTGCACCCTGGGAGCAGACAGGTGGAACGGCCATCTCTCAGCATCAAATAAAAAAATTGTTTATTTGATGATGAAATAATACAAATATTGTAAATGCTCAAACATCTTACCAATCACTTCAGAGCAAATTTAAACTTTCTTTTCTTTGTATTTGCAGCACATTTATTTTTTATTAGCATTGATAAAATTGAATATTTATTATTTGTTTAAAATATCTCCAATATATACCGTCATATTTATTTTGAATAAAACCTTTGGTAAGTCAATAAAAGTCAGTTTGTTTTAAATCTATGTATATTAAGTGAATTTATGAAAAATTATAATATAAATTAATTTTTCTAAAAACAAATCACTTTCATGTGTTATTGACTTCTTTATCGAGTAATTACCACTTCATTTCAATACCAGGATATGGTTTTCTGAAATGAAAAACAAACGTTTTATTTTAATTTACAGTGACGACAACTTCATTGCAAGGCTTGTCCACTAATAAAAAGTTACCAATAGTAGCAGGAATAATAAATTGTTACCTAATATTTTCAATATTTATACCTTTAGCTGGGTTACCAGAGTTATTGGTACTATCAAATTCAATATTCCATATTTGATGAGGATTTCCGTCAACACAAGTTTGAACTAAAATGTTATCGCTACTTTTCAGTCCAGTTGCATCTAGACACAGTTGACTCTCAATGTGCTGAATCTGACCACTAGGCAACTGTCTCCATTTCTAGAAAATTCTATTCATTTTATGTATAATGTTACCAATAAATATTTTGCTTGTGCTTTTTTCTACTATTCTAAATTATCTTATCGTACTGAATCTGTATCTGAATCGTACAATCTTACATTATAAACTAATTTAATAGGTTTTATTTCCTGACGACCGGTTTCCTGTATTGGTGTGACATTCGATTTAAATCTGGAGGTAGACTAACGTAGCCTGCAAATATACTAACTACGAGTGTTTGAGGGCGTAATTCGGAGATACTGGACGAGAAATTTTAAAACCTTTTTCTAAAATATTTGAATTTATGCGCTTAATCCACGCGGGTTGTGGTGAGTGAGAGATGCTTGCATCATCATTTACAAATCCAAATATGTACACATGAAGGTATTTTGCTGAAGGGTGAACCCGCTGCAGGTCCGGAGCGACCTCGTCAATAATTATCGGTGTCTCGCGAAAAATCAAAAAATATATATATTCATCTCGCGGTACCTGCCATAGTGCAGCCCGTGACGCCACTCACTACATTTGCGGAGGCTCGACCTTCCGCAACATGCTGAGATTAATTAGTACTTACATAGTACCTCACATCAGAACGAGAAATTTGGCTGTATCAACAAAATTTTATATCAAACGTTCTGTTCGACCTCTATCTCTCGATCAGACCTGCTCGAATAGAAACATTAGAGTCGTTTTCGTATTTTAACTTCCAGAGAAAATATAATGCTGTACTCTACAATTTCATCAGTTCGCGAAATCAACAAAATCAAAATCAATCAAAAATATATTAACCTGCGGAGCGCTGGGGCTGACAGGTGATGATCTGATCCGTCTTAGAGTTGTTTAATTCTTAATGATTTCAGGATCGATCACGTCATTCACTAAGGGGTGAAAAAGGAAATTCTACTGATTTTCTTAGGAGGTCAGTGCATGATAGAAAATGTGCACCAGTTTGATTCGATAGATTTACTCATATTAATTTAAATCCACAGCGTGCGGGTTGGAGTATTAATTAGTCCTTTTAATTAGAAGTTTGCAGTTGTAACCCTGGAGGCATAGTATTAATTTCGTGAGGTAGGCCGTATTTCTCAGTATAGTTTTAGTAGGCGTTTAATAGTTCTAGTAGTTTAGAAAAAAAAAACTTATTGCTAGGAAATTTATGACGTTCTCGTTTTATTTAGTTAATCTCCCTATATTTAAATTTTAGCTTAGTTAGGGGGTGAAATCACCACAGTCTGTAAAGCCGATCTCTTCCACACCCTCGGGAAGTTCTACTTACAGTACCGTATCGTACATTATGTTCCACAGGAGCGGGCCGAGGACCGATCCCTGTGGCACTCCGATAGTGGTGGTCCTGGTGGTTCTGCTTATTCCACCTGTGGGAGTGTAGTGCACATAGCGGAAGTAGCTGTCAATAACGGTCGATAGCCTGATGTTTGAAGTAGATTTATACGTATATACCAACAGGCGCTGAAGAGTGTGATCGCCAATACTAAAAATAGGAAAAAAAAAAAAAAAAAAAAAACATTTTTCTGTTGAATATTTAATAGAGTCGTATAGACTGAAGTGCCGCCTTGACATTAAAGATGCAGCGCGGGCGGAGCTCGTCTTTCAATCGTTCTTGCAAGGCGTGGCAAATAAAAAATACATCGCATATATCAGTTTGCTAAGTGTGTCTGACATCACTCACAGGGAGGGTCAATGTAAAATGCATCTGAATTTCATTTAAATTAAAATCGTTCAGTTGGATAGCGGAAGGGTCTGACTCCCGACCGAGAAATAAAGACAAGAAAAGAAAAAAAAAAAAATATGCTGGTCACTGCCGGGGGTCTGCAGCCTAAGATTGAATGCCTTTTTATAATGTATTTGTGTGAATTTTGGATTTTGGTTCCTTTTTTTATATAAATTAAAAATAACCGATTTAGCATAAACGAAACACAATATTTTATATATGGACGTTCCAAATATTTAGATTTTTTGTTTTAATCCCAAACGGGTATTTGAATTACCTGCACTGCTGTCGTGTCCTCCAGAACGTCCTGCGGATTTAAAAAATGAATTATTAACGGCCGTCGCGCGCAAGGCCCTCCCGCACAAGAGGCTCTCGCGCGCGAAACGCTCGCCAGACCCGCCGAGCATCTCTCCAGTCGCGGCCGAGTCGACAACTCGATCCGAAGCATCTAGTATGATTACTTTTATAAAAATGTTTGAAACGATCGATAAAGCATTATTGTTTATGGGATTGGGCGACATTTACAAAAAAAAAAAAAAACTTTCTACCAAAAAAAATCGATTGTATCTTTTATTTCAAAGAAGCTTATTCTACGTCGGGTGCCTCAACCTCGCGCTGGTCGTGGCGGGCGGATGGGTCTCTGAAGCCTCGCTGGCGACGGGCGCCGGCGAGGAGAGATACCTGGAGTGTGCCGACTTGGCTCCGGTCATCATCGTGAGCAGCCTCTCCCTGCTGAAGGCGTGCACGTTGCTGCGCAAGCGAGCGCAGGTCGCGCGGCTCGTGAAGGACCTGCGGGACATGTGGCCCGGGGAGGAGCGGACGGTGGAGAAGTCCATGCGGGCCACCTACCGCTTCTGCTGGGCGTACACTGTCGTGACCGTCGTGGTGCCCACGGCGTACAGCACCGCCCCGCTCGCGGTCATGGCCGCGGAGCTCGCCGGCGGGGGCCGCACCACCATGCGGCTCCCGCTCCGCGTGTGGTACCCGTTCGTTCCCGACGACACTCCCGGGAAGTACGCCGCCATCTACGTCTCACAGTTTCACGCCGGTATTTTGTTTACTTAAGTATTCGTCGGCCGTTGAGAGTTCTTCGCCCGTACACTAAAGCGCCGCGGTCCCGCAGGAGTGTTCGCGTCGACGGCTGTGACGAGCGGGGACTGCTTCTTCTGCCTGCTGGTGGCGCACCTGTGCTTGCACTTCGAGCGGCTCTGCGGAGACATCCGCCGGATCTCCCTCGATGACGGGGACCCGTCGGCCCGGGAATCGAAGGAACGACGAACGGAGATCAGGTTGAAGCGAGCCGTGCAGTACCACAATCGAATAATCAGGTGATCGTTATTCCCCGCGGGTCGCGACTTGCCGATTGTGCTCGACTATCGATAATTACTTTTACATTTTTTAACTTTAGATTGTGCAGAGAAGTCGAATCAGTTTTCGGCTTTGTCTTGTTGGTAAACCTCGTGACGAGCTCCTTCACGCTGTGCTTGCTGATGTTCTCCGTATCGGTGAGTGGCGGACGCGCCTCGCGAGACGCCGTCCTTCGTATTGAATAATTGAATAATTCCAAATGTATCTTAGAAAAGAGTTCAGGTATTGATTTTTGGATGGTCTTTCTCCTCCATAAAGCCGTAATTGACTGTTTATTTCGTGCACTCCCTTCGTATTTTTTGTGTTGTAGGTGTCCCCTCCTGAAAAGCTTTTCAAGTACTTTCTCTTCCTTTCGTCCACCACTTCAGAAATCCTGATGATATCGTGGTACGGAAACAAGCTCCTCGAAGAGGTGAGACGCGCTGCTCGGAGCTTCGTGCAGATATAACTCCACAAAGTGATGCAACACCGTATACACCCGCCTCGAGGGCAACCCGCGCCTCTCGAGCGGCCGCCCCCCGGCTCGCTTCGTCGACTGGTCGCCGATGATAACTCTCAAATATTACAATCGTTCATTAGAATACCGTCGTAGGCACTGAACGTCTTCAAAGAGAGGATCGTTTCCAGAGTCAGAGCGTGGGGCGAGCGGCGTACGACAGCGAGTGGGTGTCCGCCGGCAGATCCTACCGCCGCGCAGTGCTCATGCTGCTAAGGAGGGCCAACAAGCCCACAGTCGTATCCGCCATGGGCTTCTCCGACATGAGCCTACGCACTTTCTCCTCCGTGAGTAACTTGAGATGCTGTCGTTGTCGCGTTCTGTCTCCGGACGGAACGCGACTGACGTTTCTTGCTTGCACGCGCTTTAGATTTAAGTAAAAAGTAAATCCAATTGACTTTTGAGTAATTAGTTCAGAAATATGCACATTCTTTGATGGCTGGGAGCGATTGCGTCTGGCAATCTACCAGGTCGGCTCTCCTCCTTCCAGATCCTCAGCGCGGCCTGGTCCTACTTCACGCTGCTACAAACGGTCTATCGGAAGACAGACGAGAACGCCGGCTAAGCGTGATGCTGCCCTCTGTCCCGAGTGCCTGTCGCTGAGAGGCACTTGTTGAAGAAGAATATATATATTTTATCTTATTGGTTACCTTTTGTAAGCCATCCGATACAAATCTAACTGCCATCTGTTGACACAAAAACACAACTCAGTGAAGGATTTTTCCTTATGAGAAGTTTATTTTATTCTAGTTCTTTGTTTTTAACGTATAGATGGCATTAGCAATAAATAATTTCAATCACATTTAGAGAATGACGACGTTTATAATGTTTTGGCCAATTCTTTTCCATTCTTACTGCAGTGAGAAGCTAAAAAGACTTGTAATATTTTATTTAATAAAAAAAATAGTTTGAATTTCAAATGTTTTTGTTTTGTTTGTATGATGTTTTAATAAAATAGAAAACTCTGTTCACGTCAACATATAACAGATGGCAGTGTCGTGCACTCCCTGACTTCGGTTCAAAGTTCATTTCGCAAATACAAACTTCCAGTAAAGTTCTAGCAGAACTTTTATACACCAAAGTTGTGCTAGAACTTTACTGGAAGATGGCATTTGCGGAATGAAATATATATATATATATCCATATATATATATATATATATATATATATATATATATATATATATATATATATATATATATACTAATCTACACATAATTACATTTGTAGTCTGTTTTCACTTATCTGAATTGCGGGGTCCTCGGTGCGGTTACCGGATTCTTTCGGTTCCAGGCTGCAATTCACCTGCAAATCTTCTGTGACTTAGATGAGAAACGTCGATGCGTTATTTTCTAAATTTAGGAACCTTTTGATTGTATCTACGTATGTCTACATTCCGACAGATAAATCACTGAAATGGTCCACAGAGAACGCGATAAACTGTGACGAATCTCGATAAAAATTTTGCCTTCGGGGAGTCCGGGTGGTCGCAGGTCTTCGCAAATAATCCCATCGATTTTCAACCCCAGATAGACTCGAATGACGGCAAATGGACCTGATTTGTTAAGATTTGATAATTATCGTTGCTTAACATTGAAAGCGATTGTAAATCGTCGGTTTTGGGTCGATTGCAAATCGCTCGGGTCCGCCGACGACCGATAATCGTTAATGACATTCAGCTGGCGCAAATTCACACCTTCAGTGCCTTCGAGCCGAAACGCGGATTCAGCCGGCGGGGCACCTGTTGTGGGGCAGCACGCCGGGGCCGGCCCGGAGCGCCCCGGCGGGACGCGGGCTCCGGGGCGGCGCCGGGGAGGCCCCCCTCCGCCCCCGCCTCCCCCGCCGCCCCCGCCGCCCCCGCCGCCCCGCCGCCCCCGTCCTCCCTCCTCTTTCTCGGCTCCCCCTCGCTATTGTTGCGCCGCCCGGCAAGTACAGAATTGGCGGCGCGCCTCTGGCAAAAGTTCCCTTGGCCGGCGCGGCTCGGCCCCCGGAAGCCCCGGGCCGAGGCGCCGCCCGCGCGGGCTCCCAAAAATCGTGCATTTTTTGATATGCGACTCGGCCGGGCGGGAGGCTGCGCGGCGGCCATGGGACGCGGAGGAGTCTGGCGCCGGCCGCCTCCGAGTTCCATTTTATTTGCGCTACATTATGGCGCGAGCGGCGCAGCAAGTGCGCAGAGGCGCGGCGAGGGCGAGGCGCGCGGGCTTCTCGCGACTTGCTGGGGCGACCCAACCCTTCGTCTTGCAGTGCGTCCCGCTCGCACTGCCGAGTGTCTCGCGCGCCTCGCGTGTCTCGCCCGCCCGGAGGCTCTCCGTCCGCGGCTCGCGGTCCTCCGGCGAGATCACTCCGATCCCCTTTCCTGTCGGATTCCTTGCTGGACGATCTTTCGTAGGCTGTGCGATTTTTCTACTTTCGATCGATCCGTCATCGCGTAAAGTTAAATCGTCCCCTACCCGGGAATACGCCGACCGCCCCGACGGAGACGATCGCGGCCGACCGCTCGATCTGAAAGATTATTGAAAATTAAATTGAGTTTGAAACCGGGAGACCGATAAGTAGTCAGATCGGTTCAAACGTTAATAAATAAAATTGAAATGAGGCGGAACCGACAGACGCAACGACGACTAAACAAAATTGAATATATATCGAGCTCCAGATCTCGAGTCAGATCGCGTTGCCGATTTAATTTATCCGATAGGACTTCCGTTCGGCCGAACTTCGCCGTTCCTGCCATCACAGGCGCCGCGGTCGGCCCGGACAGAACCGATATAGAGTAAATATCATCTGAATCGAGTGATACGGTTTTAGTATTTTTGTGTGCCGCTCTTGCTTATTTGTAATTTCGGGACAATTTTTTTTCAATTATTACTACAATGACGTTATTTTTTTGCAATATTTCAAATGCACCTTCGTATTAAAAAAATAAATCAGTCAGTCAGTAAGGAGTAATCCGATAGACCCCCTGGACCTAGTGAACCGACTCCGAAAAGTGTAAGCGGTCGTTTTTTTTAGTAAGAGGGTATATATTGAACACCAAATTCTAACAATGTTCTCAAAACTGTGCTATAAATTGAATCGATATTACGATCGGCGGTAAAGTTAGATAATAAAGCTTTAGGTAAAGTTACTTATTATCGTAGCTTGCGCTGAAAGAGAGAATTTCGATGCCGAGGGTCCGACGCGCGCCACAGATGCGGCGCCGCCGGACGCGGCTTGCGGCCCTCTCGCTCGCACGGTGCTCCGTCGCTCTCTCTCGCTCTCTCCCTCGCGCGGCTTTTGCTTCCTTTTTTCTCAGTAGACTTTCGTGGAATCTTTGCTACAACGCGCTATGCTCCTGGACCGTTTTCTTCTTCAGCACGATCGTCATCGGCCTCGCTAGTGATGCGGCTGTGCTCCGACTCCCGGGCCTGGTGGATTGTGACTCAGACTTAAGCTTCCGAGATTGCACCTTCATACTCGGCCGGCAGCATGGATTGAGTGTTTTCACGACTGGTTTATCTTAAAAATAATTTCGGATTTTTTCAAATAATATTTACACAAAACTATACCGATTGCAGATTTGTAGAATACGGTTAGAGTTAACCGCGAACTTACTTTTGTTTTACTTAATGGTTTTGTCGGTTCTTGGCGGTTGTGATATTTTGATGCACTAACTACATCCTACAACTACTGCCTTTGCGTTCTGGGGAATCTTCTTATTTACTCCGACATTGCTTATTACTAATTAAGACGTATTGGGTGAGAATGCATATTTTTGAATTGGAATCCATCTGGAATCACAGGTTCTGCTGAGGGGGTTAGTCAAGTCTCGGGGTGCGAGCTTTTCCGCAATGATAACTCCTCATTATCATCATCTACGGCACTGCTTCAGCTTTGGGTCGCACAATTGCGTTTGACGAGCTGTGATCATCTACATTCCTCGGTTCCACTCAGCCTTACATTGGTTCGAATCGTCCTCGCCGTGAGAGCATCTTCGTAAAGATTATAAAGTTCGTAATTGTTTGTCACTCTCTACATACCATCCCTACAAACTTATTCTTACATTACACATAGGAAACTATTATCGTTTTTAATGACACCAATATCTCATTTGTCTTTGTTTTTTGCATGTGATTGTATTTGTAATACGTGATTTTTGCTGACAGAACGAGGGCATTTCGATAGGGCGCCGGGGCGATCAGGCTCCGCGGCAGCTCGGGGGCGCAGGGCTCGACCCCGCGGCAGCCCGAGGGCGCAGGGCTCGACCCCGCGCCCGTGCGAGTGATGATCGCCGCGACGCCCGGAGTTGGCGCGTTGCACCAAGCGGGCGGTCACGTCTAGGATTTTTTTTCTTCCATGAAGAGAGACGGGAAACAAAAAGAGTGGATTTATTTTTTAGTTGGTATTTATTTCTTTTTTGATATTTCGGTGTATGCATAATATTTTGGATGACATAGACAATATGTTGTGTGAAGTCTGAGAGCTTCCACGCGCGCGGCAGGGAATGCTGCAGCCTCTTCCGGCTGTCTGATAGAACGGCTGACTGGTCGGGCACACTGGAACCTGTGTAGTAGTGCGCTGGGAAAATTTACATTTTTGACAAAAGAAGAAGTGGACATCTCGAATTCATTTCCACCGGAACACCGTCTAACGCACGCACACACGCACTCAGCATAAAACAACACTCAGGGTGATTCATCACTAAAGTGGCCTAGACAATCGACTACCGATCGGTTATTAGCCATTAACGTCACCTTTTTTGCTACTTTTTAGTTTTGTTGAAAGAAATAACGCAAAAGAGGACGCTATTGGTTAGCTCACCGGTCGGTTGTCGATCGTGTTGCGTCGCATAAAGGCCGCAAAAAGATTTTCTGAACATTTTACACATCACACCTTCCAGAAATACAGACCAGGCCTTGTTAAGCAGAGCACATCCCACAGGACCACACCGGGATTTCCAACGAAGAATTTAGATTCAGAAATTATTTCCCGGTATAAATCACTCCGCCCGCGCCGTGAATATAGACTTTTACTCTCCAGTGTATTCATTGATGAGATGAAATATCACTAATGCACTAATAAGAAAGTTGTATATTTACATTTAAATATTACATGTAAATATGAATTTCAATTGAAAATAAATATTTATGCATAATTCCTAGTTTAAAAAAAATTAAGAAACGAGAGCACTGAATTTTGGAAACACGTTAATCGTTAAAATTCAAAGAGTTAATTTATTTTGCTCCGTTACTAATAGTTGAATAAAACCACAAAATAAAATGTATATTTATCATACAGGAACATATCGAGAAACAGCCGTGCTAGGTATTATGTGGAAACCCTCCGACCTTCAGGACTCCCCGACGCAAAGTCTGCCGCAGTCCAGCGCGTCCTCACTGGACGCTCTCGGAGGAACAGCCAAGCTTCGCTGGCTTTGAGGAGTCTCAGTTGGCGCAGGCATGCGGGGAGTCGAGCTAAAGGGATAGCCATTATGTCATTTTACACATCCGCAGATCGCAGAACACTCGTAGGGCAGGGGACGAGTTCGGTGCGGCACAGCAGCCCAGCGTTCGGAGTGACAAACAGTTCGTAAGTATACTATTATCATGGATGAAATTCGAAGCCACACTCCACGACGATTGCATCGCTTTGATTTGACCCTTTCGCCCGCCGTGCCCAGATGCTCGACGGGGAGGCATTCGAAAATTTCCCTCTGGAAGTTTAAATATTGGATGGCTAGATATAACGAAAAATAAATTGTTTAAAAATCTATAGATGCACATTCAAAGACCTAAGAATTCTCAGCAAATACGCGAGAGCACAATGGGTAAATGATATCACACATGTAAATAGCAGTTTATATACTCGTCAAACGGTGTCTCGATCTATGCATTCATCGTTGTAGGCGTCCCGCGGCGGCCTACTCTCCTATGCTGGTTTCGATGTCCAGGTGTATTCCGTGAGAATGATGCAGTTTTTCTCGTCGTTTCCCGTGTAGATAGAGTAACATAAACACCTTGCACTAAGTCTGTCCGCGCACTTTGGGGTTTCTTGTCGCGTTGTTTATCTCGAGCTGATGATTCACTTCTGTCGATATTTCGTGCGCATGCTGGAAAAACTTGCTCGGGTTCTGCAGTATGACCCGAATTAGTGAAATTTTAGGAAAATAATTGATCACCGCTGCACGCAGACTCGATTCCCAAGACCTACAACGTCGCCAAATGTAAAGTCACGGATTTTTGACGTCGTCTGTTAAACTTTAAATAAAATCGTCACGTCGTGACGTCATCAAACACTTTTTATAAGCCAAATGATTTTGTCATACTATTCTGTACGAACGTACAAGATTATTAATTTCACATGCTTTAATAAATTAAACTACGTAATCTTTTATCACCACAGCCTCTAGGGCCGAGGGTACGAAGTCGGACTCAGACCTCCTCGTGGTGCACCCTGGGAGCAGCCGGGCAGAACGGTCGTCTGGCGCGACATCTGAACTGCCCGGCTGCTGCCAACCTAGCTTGATAGGAGAGACGCAACCGGGTTCCCCATCCAAAACGCCTCTATGGATGGAGACTCAGCCCGCCAGCGATGCAAATCGTTGGGCCCTGTCGCGCAACACGGGCAGATTGTCCCGACAAGTGAAAGTGAGACGTCCGGAGCTCACCCATCTGCACGTCTACCGCGAGCACTCGGGCAACGGGAGAGCAGCGTCTTCTGGACCCGCCGCCCTCCAGCGGCAGGAACCCAAGAAGACGAGGCCAAGGAGCATCGCCGAGGAAGCGGGAAAGAAGAAGGCATTGAAGGACATGCCAGTTCAGTTTTTTCTTTATTTCTATTGCCTTCAAGGAAGCGACCTTAAAGGAAATGACCCCGTAACCCGATAGGTGCTCGAACGCGGTTCCGGGTACGGGTGACGAATTCCACTAAAAAAAAAAAAACCTTTCTCGAGAACGACGCCAGGTCACCGCACAGGTGTACCAATACGGGCGCGCTCGGACCTCGACCGGTCGCACGGTCGACCCTGGCGTCGGCGTACTGGTGTTGCAGCTTGTGCGGGACGATCACTTGCGCATTGGCTGCTGAGCGGACCCTGTAGTATTTTCCGTCCAGTGACCTGCCACCTTCTACGGCATAAGTGTAACATGAGTCTGAAATGTGCATACAATACCGACAGACGTAAATCATCGTCTCACGCAGACCTAAACGACACGGCATCGATTTCGCTAAACCCAAAAAGCTATCTACTACCTACCTACTGCGAGCACAAGCTCGTGTCAGGACACACCGCAGGAGAGATGAGTGTCGAAGGTGTCGCCGGCTCCAGGACGCGGAAGCTCCACCGCTCCGGAGTCTCAGCCAGTCCTGCGTGGACGCCCGTGCACATTGCACGCTGCACACAGGGACAGTGCACGCTGCACACAGGACAGTACAAACAGCACACTGCACAGCGAGAGCCATCAGCGGTTTTTACAAAAATACGTATCGAGCTGAACACAGTTGCTATCTGCCACTACCCTCGTGACATAATAAAATAATGTAAAATATTTATCAAATTTATTTTGTGTACTGATGAAACATGTGAAATATGCCCCCGAATGCTAAGTAATGAATTCATGGAACGTAGGACTCCGCTATTCACAGCCCTCCCCCTCCTCCTCTTTAGAAGTCTTACACTATATATATAATATATGTATATGTAATATATATATATATATAATATATGTATATGTAATATATATATATATATATAATATATGTATATGTAATATATATATATATATATATAATATATGTATATGTAATATATATATATATATATATAATATATGTATATGTAATATATATATATAATATGTATATATATAAATATATACACATATATATATATATATGTTTATGGTCAAACAAAAAAAAACAAACAATAAAAATCATACCTACCACACCGCGGCGCGGAGAAGTTAGAGCTGCCATCGTCAACTTTCTGCACCGATGCAGCAAGGAGCGCTGACCTAGTCGGTCAAAACAAAACATTGTCGCCGATACACACCTACGACTCTAATAATACATTGGCTATGGCTTTTTAATTTCTTGAATCTCTCGAAGTACAAAACCGAACAAGTACTGTAAATTAATAGGAGAGTAGACTAGAGTAGAGTAGAGGAGAGGAGGAGGAGGAGAGGAGAGGAGGAGAGTCACGTCCGACCGGCGGCGCAGGCTGGAGGCGGCGCCGCCCGGTGCAGCGCCTCCCGGACTGCTCGCCTCCCCGCGCCGATCGATATCGCTCGCTGCGCCTGCATGGGAAGCAATGAAACGCACTCGCTCATTTATATATATTATTTTATTAAACGGTATAATAATTTAATAACTAATACATATGATATACGGGCGGGGTGAGTGGGGTGAGTGGGGTGAGTGGGGTGAGTGGGGTGAGCGGGGTGGGCGCCGTCAAGGGCGCGCGTCCCCGGAGTCCTCGTCGCTGGAGGCGGCGTCGGCGTCGGCGTCGGCGTCCTCGGAGGGACGCTCGCGGCGCGGCGGGCGGCGGCGGTATTCCGTGATGACCACGGTCACGGAGTTCACGGTGACCTCGCGCGCCTGGCCGGAGGAGCGGTCCACGTCCCGCAGGCGCGGCGGGCGGCGCGGCGAGCTGTTGGTGCGCCGGGCCGCGCGCCTCTTGCCGGGCCCGGGTGCGGCGCCGCCCCCGCCCCCGCCCCCGCCCGCCGCTCCGGGCCCCGCCGCCGCCGCCCCGGCCGCCCCCGCCGCCCCCGCCGCCCCGGCCGCGCCGGCCTGCTGGGCCGCGAGCGCCTGGTTCAGGCGCGGCTTGCGGGTGGACGTGCCTGTAATCAAGTCGGGCGAGTCAGCCGAGTCGGCCTCCGGTAGCGGTAGCCGGCGAGGACTGCGGAACGTCACGCCGGCGGAGGTCGCGAGCGGCCGGGCGCTCCGGGACGCGGACTGCGGAGACTCCCTCAGCCGCATTCGAGAGAACGCGCCGTTCGGTATCTCCCCCGCGGGGGCCGAGGGCCGGGCGCGCGACCCGAGGGCGGAGGTCGATCCCCGAGCGGCGGCCGCCGAGCTCGCCCGCCGGGAGTCCCCGGGAGGGAGCCTCGGGCCGGAGTCCGGGAGCCCCGCCGCCCCGGCCGCTCAAGCCGCGGGCCGGGCGTCGCGGATGTCGGGATTGTCGGGATCGCGCCGCCCGGGGGGGCGGTCGCCCTCTCGGTTACCTTTGCGCACGTCGCACATGAGGCACTTGAAGGCTTCGGCGGTGTTCCTGTAAGTGCACACGCTGCAGTCCCAGTAGCCGTCCTCGGGCGCCGCTTTGGCCTGACGTTTGGCCCGGCGGATTGCATTGTTTTTCTTCTCCATTTCGGTAGTGCCGCGGTCTCGCGCTCGCTGCGAGAGTATCCGATGCGAAACTTCACTCCCGTCGCGATACCATGACAGCGGTGCCGTTGCAGAACTGCGATATTCGCCGGTCGAGCGGGTCACGGGGCGAAGTGGCGCGACAGACAGGGGACGCCGGGCGGGAGCGCAGCCATGACAGTCGCGCGGCGCACGAGCGGCGCCCTGCTTTACCGACCGTGCGCTCCGCCGTCGGTCGGTATTGCAGGCGGGGGGGAGGGGGGACTCGCTTGTTGTTTTTGCGTTTCCGCACAACCGAGTTAGCGAGAACCTTCGACCGTATTATTATTGTAAGGAAACGATCGCCTATTCTATTAGGCGTGGTTTTTTTTTTTCATAATAATTATTGTTATTTTGTGCAAATATTTTTTTACGATAATAATACGATAATTTTTGGTTCAGAATTTACATAAATAAATCGTTCTCGTTCGTCTGCTAGATAAGGCCCCCCCCTATCTTGTCGGTCGCTCGATACTGCGATTCCTCCCCTTCTGCCGATCCATCTTATCTCCGGTACCGGCTCAGTCGATTCCGACACCTGGGTATTCCGTGTGCACGATCCCGAGCGGATGATTCCTCGTCGACTTTCTGGTGCGTTTGAGCGGACTGATAATCGATAATCACTCCTATGCTAATAATACTCGCACTAAATAAACGACGTGCCCGGCCAAGTTGCTCGACAAACCGCTCGGGAAAAACGAATGAACTGTAGATTTGTTGAATAAATGCAATCGCCTGCTTTCGTGCATTCCTATCGAAATGGCAATGTCTACATTTTATTATGTCCGAAAGCATTTACGTAGCCTAGAAGAATTGTCAAAATTGATTCACGTTTCAATTGTAATATTTAGTAAAATAGAAAAAAATCAGCACGGAACAAATAATAATCGTATCATCGTTGCCGTTGACCGTTGATGTGTGGTATCAAACTGTCACATAACAATTTATTCAAATAATTTATTACATCGAGAATTATCTAACCCGATAATTTTTTCAAAAATAGTTAATGACGGCACCGAGGTGGCGAGCGCGAACTTTGCTGTGGCTTGCAAAATAATTTTTCACGTCTTCTTTTGGACAATACTAATTTCTGTATACCCTGATTTTTTTTTTTTATCATAAACATCAATAAATGTTCGTATATTTATCAAGAAGCGTCGGTATTGCACGTTTTGTTATGCGAAGTGAACGAACGACTGACATCTAAACTGTAATAATCACAATGAGAAGTCTATTGACCACCCTCCGGTTTAAAGATCACTGCAGATGTCCCGACAGCCGATAACCGACCGATAAATGATAACGGGTGTTATTGATTAATTATAGAAAAATCCTAATAAAACTGGCAAAACCGTAGTACACATTAGATAGGTCGGCTGTCGGTTATGATTTGATTTGAGTCGTAACCGGATGATAGTTCGGTGAGTTAACGATTACAGCAAAATAAATCTGTAATATTTTATCTCCTAGATTTAATCTTCTACTGAGAGAACTCGACCATTGCGAGGAGAGCTTCCTTTTCTCCTGTCGCCTTTCCTCTGGCAACACGATCATAAGTCAATTTTGACAGGTAAATGCAAAATTGTCAGAACATGGTCAGATATTAAACAATATTTACTTTAAAAAGCATCCAGGTGGATGCCGGGTACCGACCTGCTCTATAGTCGCCAGACCTGCCACCGCGAGTGGGTGCCGAAGGGAGAAAAGCACCAGATTCTTACAATTTCCAGCCACCTGCGATGACGTCACCGAGGTCTGCGCTCCACGGCGATCAGGTGTCGCGCCCAGGTGGGCCGGACCGATGCTTGTTCAACACACTACTAACTATACAAGTCCTTAGTTCCAAGATTAATCATTTATAGGTATTCAATATTATTGACAGATAGTGTGTGTGTATGTATATATATATATATATATATATATATATATATATATATATATATATAAATATATATATGTATATAGAAAAATATTAGATTTAATATTTTAAATAAAGTACTTTTGTGATTTTTCCACATGTTTAATTTTGTTGGTGACCAGTTTCATCTTGGCATTATCAAACTCACATGTCTCCGCAAGCCTGACGCGCTAGGAAGACGGTCGCTTCAGAACAAATGGAATTCAGAATAGAATGGAATTAAAAATTGAATTGAAATATCAGCGTCAGTGTAACTGAGCGGACGGAATTTAAAAAATGACTGCAGAATATTCAGGTTCAGACTTCTCTTCGTCAGGATGTCTCGGCAACCCAAAACTTTATTCATGCTAAAAAGACGGTCGCTTCAGAATAGAATGGAAGTAAAAATTGACTAGAAATATAAGCGCACATTTTACCGAGCGAACGGAATTATAAAATGATAGAAGAGACATATATACATATATTTTAAATCCTTTATTTAAAAAACCGTTTGAAAATTAAAACGTGTAATTAAAGTACGGTGTAAATTGGGGCATACGTGTGTGCATATATATATATAAATATATATAAGGATTTTAACAATCTTAAAGGAACAGAACCGTTTGGGTAACATTCCTGCCGAGGCCGATCCGTACTGCGATGTTGGCGCAGATGTTCGTAACCTGAGCAGTCTACACAAGTGCAGCCCCCGTGCGGGGGGTGCAGGCCCGCGGGTGCAGCATGCGGCTGGGACCCTACAAGTGGAATTCCTGCCCCCCGCCCCTGCCCCTCGAGTTTCGGTAGAAATTTAAAATTTGACCGTTTCTTCTAGCAGGCAGAGCAGCCGCCCGACTTCTTGCGCTCCTTTTTCCTAGCAGGTCGGCCGCGAAGTTTCCCCTCCGCGGCCGGGACTGGCCCGCGCGCACGCCGGCGGGACTTGCGGCGCCGACCCGCGCCCGCACGCACACGCGCGCACACGCACACGCGCGCACACGCACGGCACACGCACACGCCACGCCACGCACACGTGCAGGCCCGAGCTGCAGCTCCCTCGCGGGCGAGAAGCCTTACCGCCCGAGACGACGGGGATCAGCCTCAGCATGATCCTCGATGATATTGAAAAAATAACGAATCCGGGTGATCTATGCGAACACTCGGAAATGAGTTTCGGAGCAGTTACTTTTTTGCATTATTAAAAATAGTACATCTTATATTTTTTAAATAAATCGGCATTTTTACCCTCTCAGTTGTAATGTTCATACAATATTACGGAAATTTATTTATACTCGAAACGATGATAAAATTATCGTACTTAATTGAAATACCAACGATTTTGAATAAGATTAAAAGAATATGGAAAAATTTAAAGCGGGGCGCTGTCTCCCCCATGCCCGATGAGCGGAATGCGTCCTCATCCGGACCGACCGTTTTGGGAAGCCCCCCCCCCAAGTTTAGGATTCGATCGAGGGCCGAAGCGCGTGTATTCGAAAAATACCCACGCTCTGGAGGAACACACCGGAGGGAGGGCCGATCCAGAGTTCAATAACAATAATATTATGATAACAATATAACATCTCAACGACAATGAAGCCGCTCATCTCTGAACAGCGCTCGCGAGCTCTCGACGGATGCAAATGCACCAGATTTCGATTCGGGCTATTGGCATTGACGGCCAATGGGCGCAGAATGCTGCGGGTCGGTCTGAAGAGTCCGGCCATTGGAAGGGTTTTCCAAAACATGCGAGCTTTCAGCCGGCTCGACTGACTCGAGTGAGCTTCGCCGGACGAGAACTCGGGCTTCCCTGTTGCCAGAGAAATGAAAAACGGTGCCATTTTAGCCTTGAAAATGAATACACAAAACTATTTAAAAGAACAGTCATAAAACAAAGTATGACGATCAACAGATGACGTGCATTCTGCTCTCGATGACTTCTTTGGCGAGGTTCAAGGAAGACATTCAGAAACTTACAAACGCTAACGAATTGACAGAATAGTATAAACCCACATTTTGAGACGTTACAAACTAAAGTCCTCTACCCCCGTGGCGACAGATCGCGCAACCTACTTGCAGCCAGCCAGTAGGGTTACCTTTTTTGGATGTTGGTTTTTTTTTATTTTATGGTTTTACCTTACCTTTTTAGTGAAAATCGCAGCTTTTATCTAACTATGACTCGGAAGCAAATTTTCGTAAACATATCAAAGTACTAATATATGAAGACAACGGCAGTCATTGTTTATTTATGACTATTTATTCCTTTTGATATAATTGCAACATGCAATATACTTTTGCGCGGTGAGATTCAACGCACAACGACGGAGCCGACAGCGCACAAGTCTCGCAAGCGGTTCAATGTTATTTTTAGATTTATTTTGAAGTACTCCGGTGATTATTCAAATTAATAAGACTGCGATCGGTCAAATGTCTAGATTATTAATAACATATTTAAGTTACGAGGTATAATAATTTAAGAGTACGATCAACATTAGGTTGTTTGCCATAAGAGGCGATATTTTTTAATTTTTTTTTATTTATGTACAAACCATTTTCATCAATTTCATTACCGTCGACGAATCGCCCGGGGGGAGCGGGCGCGGGCTCGACCTCCGGAGTCCTGCTGCGAGGTCCGGGCGAGGGACTCGGGAGTCCCCGGGACGGGGCTGCCGCGGGGCCCGCACTCCACTCGAAGGCTTGCGACATTCACGCAGGACTCACAAGCCCGGGAAGTCGAAGTAGCGATGACAAATTTTAAGATACACCAGTGCTACTTCGATCATAAAAAATAAATAACTCGTGTCGGGAGGTTTCGGGTGAATTAAACAAGGTAAAACATATGTCAATTTTACAAAAAATGCTGTTTGTGTATTTTTCTCTAAATTGTGAAAACAAACTTAAAGAAAATTGCATCAAATTTTCATTACATCAGAGTTATCAGACAGACGAGGAAAAGAGCCGGTCCGCCCTGGGGCGGGCTCGGGAGGGGGAGGTGAGTGAGACGACAGTTGTCGGTAACAAATAAGACTTTATTCGTCTCGACCGCCTCGGTCGGTCGTCATTGATTTTTCTACCTATACATTGGAACATTGGTCTATCTAAATTCTAAATTGTACACTTAATTGGTAATATATACACGATCAGTATTCCGCGATGCGCGGGAGCGCGCCCGCGTGCCCGAGGCGGGCGCGCGTCCGGCGCGGTCGTCTTCTCGCATTTCGGAAACGATCGATATAGATTGCGAAACGAAACGACAAGAACGTTATTACAGCAAACGAGTACTAAAAATGAAGTCGCGCGAATCGCCGATGTCGTCCGCCGCCGGGCCGAGGCGCGAACCTGAATAATTGTCGGACTGCACGGCCGCGAGGGGAGACAACCCTTCCCGGCGCGTGACGTCATCGCCGGCACGCTCGCGGGGCGCACCGGCGGGGAGACCCGCGATCGATTCCTCGGGAGGAAGCGGCATCCCCCGAGGAGGGACGGCACCGGCGCCGCGGCAGGTGCGGAGGGGCGCCGGCCCCACCTGCCGGGCCCGGCCTCGCGGGGGAGCGGGCGACATCGGGAGCGCGCGACGGCAGTCTTCTCGGACTAAAGGTAAGCTCGCTCGGCTGGCGAGGGACGATCGGTCTCGGCACGACTCGAGCGGAGCGGATCCGCGAGCCCGGGAGCGCAGGCGGGGTCGGAGATCACCGCCGCTCGTGCCACAGGCCGAGGTTCAGGACGTCCAGCCGCGGCAGCTTGGTGATGCGCTCGAGGCCCTGCGCGGTGACCCGCGGGCAGCCGTACAGGTCGATGGTGCGCAGCGCGGTGAGGGAGTCCGCGATGTTGCGCAGGCCGCGGTCCGTGATGCGCGAGCACTGGCCGATGTTCAGTGTCTCCAGGTCGGGCAGCGCGCGCGCGATGCGGTCCAGGCCCTCGTCCGAGATGCGGCACGCCGAGAGCGACAGCGAGCGCAGCCGGAAGAGCCCCTGCGCCACGTGGCCCAGGCCGCGGTCCCCGACCTTGTCGCAGAACGACACGTCCAGGGAGCGCACGCGCGACCCTCCCTCGGCCAGCGCCGCCAGCCCGGCGTCCGTCACCCCGTCGCACGCGCGCAGGTTCAGCTCGCGCAGCGCCTCGGGCCTGGCCAGGTGGCGCAGGCCGGCGTCCGTCACGGAGGCGCAGAACGACAGGTTCAGGGTGGCCAGCGCCGGCAGCGCGGCCGCGTGGCGCAGGGCCTCGTCCGTGAGGCGCTGGCAGTCCTGCAGCCCCAGGTGCTCCAGGGCCAGGCAGCCGGCCGCCGTGGCCTCGTCGCGCCCGGCCAGGTGCCCGATGCCCTGGTCGCTGACGTGCCAGCACGAGCGCAGGTCCAGCCGCCGCAGCTTGCCGAGTCCCCAGGCCACGAGCAGCAGGCCGGTGTTGGTGACGTTGCAGCAGCCGCCGAGCTCCAGCGTCTCGAGGTTCTTGAGGTACTGCGCGATGCGGCCGAGGGACGCGTCCGTGACCTGCTTGCACAGCGACAGGTCCAGCGAGCGCAGGGCGGGCAGGTCGGCGCAGAAGGCCTGCGCGAGCCCCGCGTCCGTGACGTAGTAGCAGCCGCTGAGGTTGAGCGCCTCCAGCTCGGGCACGCCGTGCACGACGTCCCGCAGCGAGCGGCGCAGGGAGAGCACGCGCACGCGCCGGATGCCTCGGCGCGCCAGCGAGGCGTAGAGGGCCGGGCCGGCGCGGCGCAGGTGCAGGCGCGCCTCCACGCCGCGCCACACGGAGCGCCTGTAGGCCGCGTCGCGCCACGCCGAGCACGCCTGTGCGGCACGGCCCTTGTCCCGCACGCGCAGCCGCTCGAAGATCAGCGCCAGCAGCTCCGGGTACAGGCGCGACACGTGCGTGGGCGCGCGCGGCCGCGGGGCCCGGGGAGCGCGCGTGGCCGGGCCCAGCGGCGGCCTCCACAGCCGCGGACTGCCGGCTCCCGAGCCCGCCGCCTTGCCCGCCTTGCCCCACGCCTCGCCGCGGCCCCACGCCTCCGCCTCGGCCGGCGCCCTCTCCGGCGGCAGCTCCCCTCCGGACATGCGGGGCGGACTCGCGGCACTCGCGGCACTCGCGGGACTCACGGCCGCGACTCGGACATGACTTCCGCTCGTCTTCCGGCCCGAGGGGCTCGCGTCGCCGCGTCGGCGGGTCCGGGCTCCGACGGTCGTCACATTCTGGTCTATCGTCTCCTCGCTCTGGCCGCCGCGGGTCGCGCCGGGCGCCCCGGAAGAGCGCGCATCCGTCCCGTCGACTCCCGACCGACCGGTCCGGACGTCGAGAGCGCTCGTCTCCGGGTGACAGTCGGTCGGCGACGCCGAAACCGGTTTCTCGGCGCGCTCGGGACCGGAGAGCGGATCCGCCGTTCGCCGCCGATTCTCGATCGTTCGCGCTGCTCTCCTCCGATCTGCGAAGTTATCGGACACTTGTTAGCGCTGCGAAAAGTTCGCGATCGGCGAGACGACCGAGAGACTTCGACGGAGGTGCCGCGACGCTTGCCGCGCGACTACTGCGGGCCGACTGACGGCCGCCGGCGCCCCTGCCCCCGCGGAAAGTTCGCGACCGTCCCATTGGTCGGGCTCGTCACGTGGCGGCGGACTCCGTATCGATTCGGGAACGTTGCGGCGGCATTTTTAAGTTCGGAGCGCCGTCGAGAGGGACGGAGCTAGCGCGCCGGACGAGAGCGGCGGTCGAGCCGTACGAAGCTAGCGCGGTAGAGCGAGACGCGTCCCCGGAGAGCGAGACGGCCTCGGCGCGGGAGATGCGGAGAGGACGGCGCGCGGGGCGGGGGGGGAACCTGTCACCCGCCGGTCGACGGCCGGCGTCTCCGAAAATTGAATATTATCTACTTTAAAAAATATTCCCGCGCGGCGATAGCGAACGCCCGACCCGGCCGGCCGCGGAGCGCGGTCCCCTTCGCTCGAGAGGGATTCGTCCGGTTGTATTTCTCGGCGAGAGCGATGGAAAACTTTTTCGCAGTTGTCGAGAGTATCCTCCCGGCTCGGGGCCGCGAGGACTCGTCTCGTGAACGATCGCAACGGACGACGTTCAAATTTAAAACGAGTCGCGAACGTTTCGGTTTGCAAACGTTTCTATCCTTTTCCGAGGAACTATTATCCCAATACTGATTGAGCATATCGTCGTCGAGTTGAGCGTGTTTCGACGATTAGACTCGTTCCAAAATGAGCTCACGATGAATATATGTAATGATAAGTATTAATAGTGTTTTTTTTTTTTTACACTTTTTATTTTGTATTCGGTGGACAGGTACTAGAGAAATAGTAGCGAGGAACGAAGGAGGCGCACTCGGGTCGGCGGGCGCTGGGCCCCGCGCCCCCGCCCCCGCCCCTCGCGAGTCCTTCCAGGAAGGCCCGCCTCGGGCTCACGCACACTCGCGTACCATCCTTGCCGGCGGCTTCGCGAGCAACTACCTGCGGTTTCCTCGCTGGCGATTTAATTTTTATTTTATAAACCGACTGCAACTATTCAGTACGCGATGCACTGCGGGAAGAAGCCCATCGCGAACGGGCACAGTCCCTAAAGCAAAAGCTCACCGCAAAATGTAAGTTTATATTATCCTAATAAAAAATTATTAGGATAAGGTGTTCCATCGTTGTCTACTCTCGGGGAAATAGTAAAATATAAAATATATTTCATAACGAATGAAGGCGTGCCTTCATTCGTTTTATTATCCACTCGTGAGTGGATAATAAAAAACTAAAAGAAACTATTGTGACATTTGAGAGGCTGTCGAAGAATAGCGGCGTCTGCCGACGGCCGGAGATACTCCCGTCCGGGCGGACGGTCGGCTCGGACGCGTCGGTACGGCAGGGAGCGGCCGGCGGAGGAGCGCGTCTCGGCTGAAGAGCGCGTCTCGGTCGAGGAGCGCGTCTCGGCTGAGGCGCGCCCGCAGGTCACTCGATCGCCCGATAGATGTCACTCAAGAAGGGCGAACGTTTTATTATTTTACCTCAATTGTGAGGTCAAGATCGTATCGCGTCCCTACCGATGTCGTTAGCGAACGCAGTCGAACGCGTAGGTCGATCTTTTCGGGGCGGATTTACATTTTTCAATCTCTCTGCAGGTTGCGAGCGAATCGCGGTCGAGCGACCGGACGGCGATACCCGCACCGGAGAGACTGGATATTTTGTCAAGTTTGATTAGTCAGCATTTTACGGAAGGGCGATATAAATCCACGTAGCGGGGTCCCGGCCCGCGCGCAAGCCGACAGGTTGCTCGCTTGTCTGCCCGGGCGGCCGGGAGGGGCGGGAAGGCGGGAAGGCGGCCGCCTCAAAGGGCTTTGACAAAAACCGTCCGCCGCGGCCGCCGACGCCCCGCGGCCCGCCAGTGCTGCACCGCGCGCCGAGCAGGGCGGTCGTGTCCCGCGCCCCGCCCGCCCCGCCCGCCCCGCCCGCCCCGCGTGCCCCGACAGCAGTGACGGCGAGGACCCTCAGCGCGGTGAGTGCCGGCCCGCGTGGCCGCCCCGGGACTCGCCCCCGCCGCCCCCGCCCCCGCCCCCGCCCCCCGAGGTGTCGGCGAGGACTCTCTCGTCTTCATTTCGCTCGCGAGGTCTGAACGGTACTTTTCAAAACTTGACAAATGCCCTGCAGAGCTCGCCGCGCGGGCGAGAAGCGGCGCCGGACGGCTCGTGCGAGTGGAGATTTTATCTCTGCAAAATCGCGTCCGCCCGCCTCTCCTTGAGTGTGAACTTTCTTTAATTTTTATTTTATTGAAATTTTTCCTCGAGTATTTCTTTTTTAATCATGAACGTCCCGCGCGTATTGTTTGTGCGTTTAGTCGAACTATTTGAAAAAAATGTAAAATAATAAATCGATCGTTCGCGTGATATACCGCCGTTTGTATTCAGATATTTTTGTAATCGATTTAGACGGATGTTTCGATACGTTGTCGATAATTGAATGTGAACGATAATTGTCTATGAAAAACGTACACGCGTATATTCTCATTTAATCCTAATATGACGGTACTAGTTTCGATTTGTGAGTTTTAATTTTACAAACCTTAAAACAAATTTACAAGCGGGTGAGTCGCGGTGCCCGATCTTTCGCGAGATCCGCTCGACCGAATCCCTCCTTGTGATTACTTTCCAAAATGAGTATTTACAAAAAAATGTATTTCTTTATTGATCCTCGTATTTAATTAAAATCGTCACTCATGCCGGACGATTATAAATATCGTCAATTGTAACTCGCTCGCTGCGTTTACTCGCAAATGAGGAGATCTTTAGTAAATGCGATTTCAAATAATGACTGCGGTAAACACTGCAATACGAGTTTTTTGATAATTAACTTTGTGTGTTAACAAATCGTATATCTGAAGTCGATAAAAAATTGGCGAAACTAAATAATGTATTTGGGAATAGAAAATTACAATCTGTTTGAAGCTAACTGCTAAATGATGCTAATTTATGTTGATAAAACATTTAGGCTATCATAACGGATAGTGGATTGACGAATGCGAATTGGTAGTGAACGCTCTCGCCGTTCGCTGGACGACCCGGGCTGACCTATAAAGTCATGCGAGGCTCTGCTGGAGCCGCTTTTCAATACTCGATGATTTATTTTTCAATTCAAATTTAAATATAACATCATAATTAAATTTGTATACAGTATTTTAGTAATTATTTGTGTTTCGTTTTTCAGAAAGAAAAAAAACATTTTTACTCGAACACGTTTATTTCGTAAATAATATGTTATAGGTTCGACACATAAACGAAGTGAAAAATAATCTAATATACAATTTTGCTTAGTAGTGGTTTTTACCTTTCGAAGTTTCGGATTCGGTGCCGGAATCGTATTCAGGGTTTTCATCTCCACTAAATTCCAGGGCACGGTCTCAATACCGGTACCGAAACTTCTGAAGACCAACTTCCAAGAAAGCTTATAATATCCAACGGCTGCCGAAGCCGACTAACAAATTTAGGTACTTCGTTTATCATTTGCATATAAAGATTCACACTCGCTCCGGTCGAGCCCGGCCTGGAGGTGTGGGTTCTGATCCCGTCCCTAGCGCGGCAGAAAGTACTGCATTGCCCGCCGCGTCCAAACGACAGCTTAACAGCAGTCGAACGAGCGACATCATTCACAATAATATTATTGCAGAACATTTCAAATTACTAAAAGATGCGTACAATTTTTATTATTATTATTGTATAGGCAAATCGTCACCTAAAGCTCGGTGCGTGTAGTGCCGGGCACTGGGGACGCCGTCCGAACCCGGAAGAGGGCTGCGTCTCCAGAGTCATCGTTTCCGGGAATCGATTATCTACGATAAAAAGAAAATGCAGGAATTTGAATCCACATCTGACAACGCGCGAGAACGCAAGCGACTTCAAAACCGACCGAAGGTCTGTGTCAGTCGTTTCCCAAAAATAAATATTTTCACTCCGGTTATCCGATGTTTTCTTTAAAATAATAACATTTTTTTTGCCATATTAATATTATACTTATTTAATAAAATCGTTTTCTTTTCTAATCGAGGTGTATCTAAAAATTAAAAATATGTTACCTATAGAAAAATGTAATTTCAAATGATATAATGACAAACAATTTTTTAAATTTAAATTGCAAACAAAGTAAAAGTACTGCCGTATCAAACTAAAAAACTTTTTCCGTGACTATCTCCTTGCAGGCAGAGAGACCGCGCGCAGTGCCGAGGATGTGCCGCCGGTCGCGTCTGGCGGCGAGCTGCGCGCTGGTGCAGCTGGCGCTGGCGCTGACGCTGACGCTGACTCTGACTCTGACGCTGCTGGCGAGCTCGGCCGGCGCCCGCCGCGTGCGCAACGCCTCGAGGAGCGACCCCGGCTCCTGGTTGTGAGTACCTTCACCTCGTTTCTTCCTCGTCGTCTGCGAACGCGCGGCTCAAATCCGACGATCTGCGAGGGTCGCGTCGGCTCGGCGACGTCGGTTCGCCGCCATGCTCTGCTACGATCGGGTCCGTAGCTAAAAAAACACAAAATTACAAAAATCTCGCGTCAGAGGGTCGGCCCTCGCTTTTTACCGAGGTATTTCCCAAATTCTGTGGAGCCGTCCTCTTCCGGATCCGAGGGCCGGCGGGCAAGGTCGTCCGGTCCCGACCCGAAACAGCGAGTCCTCGCAGACGCGGCGCCGGGGCAGGGCGGGGGCGGGGGCGGGGGCGGCGGAGGGGGCGAGGGCGCTCAGGATTCTCAGGATCGTCGGGTCGGTTGGAGCGACGGCGAGCCGCGCCCCGGAGAGGAGCCGCCGGGTGTCCCCGGTGAGGAGGACGTCTGCGCGGGACGTTTGGACCCGGAAGTATCGGTCATCCGGAGTCGTCCCAGTTCAGGTTGTCATTATGGCGATCTCTCGGGGAGACATCGCCCGCGCGTTACGCTTGCAGAACGATCTCAGAGCGAGAACTCGCAGCTGACACTCGCTGCTCGCAAACGGGCAGAGCGGACAGAAGGCGGCTTATCGGCTGTTCAAATGTTGACTCGGCCGAGTCCCTGTCGCGGAAGGTTTGCCGAGTGTCGCAGTGATTTATTCGGAAATTCTCGGCTTTATCACTGCGTCAACGCTTTTCTGAGAAAATATTGTGAAACGCAATAAAAGTGAGGGACTCGCGCTGCACTCGATAAGCGACAAATCGAGGTACCGCGCCGCCCACCTCGCCGGGAGACCTCTATTGTATTCCGTTGCATTATATTCAATTGTGTACAATGTGTTTCATTCTGGGACAATACTCAACGACTGCTATATTTAGAAAACTGTAAAAGAGGCGTCAGGTACGAGACTTATTTACGCGCGGAAAAGCATTAATTGGCGGTAGCGCTCGGGTTCTATCGGAAGGCGGCGAGGGTTCCGGAGCCTGAAGCCCTGTGCCCTGCGCCCTGAAACTGCTTGCGCCCGTGTTTGGAAGAAGTATAATTGTGCATTCGATTCGGTTGGGGGGAGGGGGGTTAGGTTAGGTTGGCGTCGCGTCTCGCGCTTATCTGCGCGCTACTTAAGCGTCACCTGGCGCTGAACGCCTCGCAGTCCTCATCCGCGATCTCCGCGTCCGTTCCTCGTCGGCTCTGCATTCCAGCATCGAAATGTCTTTCCGAACCCACCTGGCCGCGCTGGCCTTCTTGGGCGCACTGGGCGGGATGTGCGCGCAGCACCAGCTGCAGTATCCGGTGCAGTATCCGGCGCAGTATCCGGCGCAGTATCCGGCGCAGTATCCGGCGCAATTCCCGGCGCAGTACCTGCCCGCGCCGGACAACCTTAACCGCGCGGCCAACTCTTCGCATCACCTGGTGCTGGGTGCGGTGTCTTCCGGAGACGTGCAACTGTTCCGGCAGATCGTACGGCGCTCGTCGTCTTTCTGGCGCGCCGTGTGGACGGACGTGAGCTTCCCCAACGGCACTGTGGCTTACCCCTACCGCGTCGTGACGTGCGTCCGCGCCCTGGACCAGTACCTGAACGGGCGCGGCGGCTACGCCACCCTGAAGACGGGAGGGGTCGGCTACCGAAACGTCACCGTCCACCTGCGCGCCTCCCGCGGCAACGGCTTCAACTTCATCGTGGAAGTTTGGGGGCGCTAGACGGAGGGCGGGGGTGCAGAGCGGCTCTCGGGGATCTTTGTATGCTTACATTCTAAAAAAATAATTATATTCAAATCAATTTGTTTTTTTGTTTTGATTTCGCAATCTGTATTTGATGAATTACTGTTTCTAGCGAAATAAATACACATAATTCTAGTTTCAATAATTGCCTAAACATATTTTTAAATAACTATGCTTCTTGTGATTTTCTAATTTAAAATAAAACTTTTAAAGCAGAACCAATGCTCTAGTTATTATTTTTCATTATTAAATTATAACCGCCGGCGACCCGGTGCACCATGGCGGTTCCCCGGCTGGTGCGAGCGATGTGCACTTTTGCAATCGTTTCTGTACATATTGCAGAATACACATGACAGATAGTGCGAGTCGATGTCCTATTATTTTATTTTCCGATAACTGCGGATTTTGAAGGAGGAGCTCCGATCTGTGGCGCTCGAGGACTCCCGACGGACCTCAGCGGGTCTCGACACGTTATATTATCGCTCGGTATTTGATGAATTCGGAGCCTGTTCTGTTCAGTTCGTCTCACTAACCACTACAATCAAACGAGTATGTTAAGTTGTAAAACGTTTTTCTTATTTAACAATATACATAAGTTTTTTTTCATCCCCTCGGTAGTATTCCCCTGATTATCCTCGGAGTACCCTTTTGAAAATCTGTCATTGACAATTAGTCATCATTACAAGTAAACTTAGTATTTCCCTCGCCCACTCGAGGTGCACGCCGGCCTCGGAGTTGGAAAGCTACTTTTTGGGTATAAGTACCAAAAAATGAAAAATTATAAAAATGGAAGCAAAACAATGCACCGATATTAAGAAGAGAAATGATTTTTTAACTCAATTTTGTGTTACTTTATTTTTAATTTTTACCCAAAATAAAATGAGTATACTCGTGGTCCGGCACGTCGTCTATTCGAGGACGCCGACTTCCGGGTTTTGCGTAATCAATTTTGACTCTCACGAGGGAGTTCCGAACTGGCGGATTTGCTATTACTTAATACTTTTTAAAAATTGTTGATAATTTATTAGGTCTGCAGGATATCGGACAACCCGAGTAGGGTCAATACTGCAGAACCTAATATGTATAGATCCTGGAGGTCACATTGCAAGTCAAAAAGTAAATCGACCGTTTTCACCGAGCCCGACTTACCGGTGGGGAGTTTCCGGCGTTCGGGTCGCGCTGCAGCGGGATACTTCCGCGGAAGACGTCTGTCCCCCTCGACGCTAATCCGGCTTCGGCCGCCTCGTGTTGCAGCGCCGGGGGCATGCGGCCGGGGGCGCCGGGGGAGGAGCCCTGGCCGGCGCCCGACGCCGCCGAGTGCGCGCGCCTCGGCCTCAGCGCGGGCCAGACGCGTCTCTGCGCGCAGCACGGGGACCACATGCCGGCGCTGGCCAGGGGCGCGCGCGAGGCCATCCTGGAGTGCGCGCACCAGTTCCGCGCGCGCCGCTGGAACTGCACGGCCGGCGAGGACTCGGGCTCTCCGGGGTCCGCCACCGCCGCCGCCGCCGCCACCGCCACCGCCACCGCGCCCGCCACCGCGCCCCTCGCGCGCCTCGGCAGCCGCGAGGCCGCCTTCACGCACGCCGCCCTGGCCGCGGGCGCCGCGCTGTGGGTGGCGCGCGCCTGCCGCGACGGCCGCCTGGCCTCCTGCGGCTGCTCGCGCGCCCCCCGCCCCCGCGACCTCCACCGCGACTGGCTCTGGGGCGGCTGCGGGGACAACCTCGAGTACGGCTACAAGTGAGCTCCTTCATATTCCATTCCTACTGTTGCTTACTGTTCATCACTGTTCCTCACTGTTCCTCACTGTTCCTCCAGCGCGCGGTGAGCGCAGGGGAAAATTCAAATTTCCCGCGCAGGCCGGCGGGGCGCATCGGGGGTGTGGCGGAAGGAGGGGGGGAGAGAGGGGCGGAGATGACTGGAGAGCGAGACGGCGCGCGGTCTCGCTCTAGCGCGCCCCGCCGACCGGCGCTTCTGCCGCCCTGGTACGAATGACCCTTCGGCGGAGACGTAACCTTCACTCCTCGTCCGAGCGCGCGGCGCCCGCCGTCGCGGAAGTCGCCCGGGACGCCCGGGGCGAGGGGAGAGGGGCGAGGGGCGCGGGGCGAGGGGGCGCAGCGGCGCGGGACTGATTCTCCGTGACGGGCGACTCTGCCGGCTTTTGTCCGTCGCGGGGCGGAACGGATCGGGAACCGGTCCGATGCCGTCGCGGATAGGGGCGCCGTCGCGAGTCTCCGCGCCTCGACGGGCGACGGCGCCCTCGCGGCTCCGCGTCGAGCGCTCGTTTTTTTTTTTTTAAATTAACGCTCGTCGTATTTATAAATCGAAAACGAACGTTCTCGACACCCTGCGGGCGGGAGCCTAGTGCGTCGCGAGGAGCCTTCGAGTCCTCGATATTTTCCCCCGCCTCTTTATTTTTCCGTTTTGACGGCGATGCGACCTTCGAAAGTCTCGAGATAATAAAAAAACGGGTCAGAGGTGAAGCGAAGAGCGGGACGCCAGCGGGCGGCGGAGGTGGCGGAGGCGGCGGCGGCGGCGAGTGACGCGCGCGGCCGCTCCCGCCCCTCACCTCCGCGCCGAGATGTTCTCCTGGTAGTTTTTCACGCTACGAAAGGGCTTCAATTTCACATTTCACCTGAAATTTTGAAAATTTTCAAACGTCACCGGCGGTGTCCGATTCTTGTGAGTGAACTGACTTTCGAGAGTGGCCGAAGTATCGGGGCTCGCGTCATTTTCCATTCGAGATACATCAGCATCGACGACCGGCAACGGAGGAGGGGCGCGCCTCGCGAGAGAGCCGACCTCGCGTCTGTGGCGATCCCCCGAAGAATTCAAAGTCGTTCCCCATCGCCCGGAATCTCCGGGGGCGCACGACAGCGCGGGAGGTATCGGGCGGCGGGCGCCAGGTCAGTGCCGCGCGGCGACGTCGCGGGGAGGCCCGCCGCGAGACGCGAAGGAGGCTTCCGTCGCGACCGTTTTCACAAAAACGTGGATTTTTCTGCACATTTCGGATCCTCCCCGCCGGGGTCGCAGAAGGCGCTCCGGGAACGACCGGAAACGCCGGGGCTGCGCGAGCGGGCGGGAGCGTTTCCGGCCTCTCCGGCGACGCACCGGCAGGCGTCCGCGCCTCCCGGGGAATCCCGCCGCGATCGCGGTCATCCGAGCGTTCAGAGCTCGGAGAAACGGTGAGTCTGCGAGAATATTCCGGTGAGAAATGCGAAAATTCCACGCGAAACATCGTACCGACGAATGTCCGGCGCCAGGGCCGCCGGAGACGCAGGAGGTGGCGGCGCCCGCGCGCGTCGGCGGGAGCTCCGCTCTCGGGGAATGAGTTCCCGCATTCCGCCCGTTTTTCTACCGGGAGCCTAGCGAGCCGAGGGGGTAAACTCGCCGTCGTATCTCTCGACCGTCAGGTATCCATCGAGTACGTCCAAAGATTATCGTTTTCTATTTGACGGTCATTATTAATATGCGGTCTGTCACTCGCGTCAATTCGTAAGTCTCGTGCGTAAAATGCAATTTCATATTTCTTTCCGTTTGGAATATTGTTTCTAAATTCGAGGACTAGGCGAGCTCCGGCGGGTCTCTCCCGGACGAGCCGCGGCGCTCGAGATTGTCCAAATCCGTCCGATCGCGCCGGGAGCGCAGAGGGTCCGGGAGGTGTCGGAGAGGCGCGCGCAGAGACCCCACCGGAATCGAGTTCTGCATCGGCCTTCGGAAGATAACTGCGAATGACGTGCAATTTCGTAATAATAAATAGATATATTTGCAGGTTAGTTAACGGCCATCAGGGAAAATGATTTCTTATTTTCTTCGGCGGAGTTGCGAGTCGGCGTCTCTTTCCCTCCGAGGCGGGCGAGCGACCAGGCGCGGCGCGAGCGAGGAGGTATCGCGACGGCCGCGCGTCAGGGCGGGCGATCGATACGAGGGGCGGCGCCTCCCTCCCGCGGCGACGGCCTGTCGAGGTCTATTTTTTAAATAAAAAAAGGTTAAACTGAATCATCACGAAGGCGACATTAACAGATTTTGTTATTCTGTAACAGGTTACATTCATTTGTGTAAATTCATTTGTGCAAATATCTACTTATGAAAGTAGATATTTGCATTTGGGAAACGTCATCGCCGTGTCACGAAGGAGTGATACTTGTGGACGCATTTATCGTAGAACTCAATTAGATAATATTATGATGATACTATAGGAAATAATATAATATATTTTCAAAAGTAGATTTTAGTATTGATTTTATTTGTTTGGATTGATTTTTTTTAACAGTCGGCGGAAACGAAACGAGCGCACCCTGAGAGCTGAGAATGCGAAATCGGCATTCTCCAATGAGGTTTCGTTATCGATCGCTCCGAGACACTCATCGGGTCGGTCTGTCGACAGGTTCACCGAGAACTTCGTGGATAGCCGGGAGCGAGAGACGCGCGCCAAGCGAGGGAGCCGCCGCCACGCCAGGGCGCTCATGAACCGCCACAACAACGAGGCCGGCCGCCGGGTGAGTCCGCGCTGGGGTCTCCGGGTCTCCGGGTCTCCGGGGTCTCCGGGTCTCCGGGTCTCCGGGGTCTCCGGGTCTCCGGGTCTCCGGGGTCCGCGCTCCCGCCGAGGGGCGGCCCCGCAGCCCCCGCAGCCCCCGCGACTCCTCTTCCCTTCTCTGGGCGCGATTTATCAAAAAATAATTACCGCAAAAGCCGTCGTTAATGCGATAACTCGAGTATTCGAATCGCGTTTTCACGACATTCCAGAAGCGGAAACGAGCAAATCTCGGGCTGGCCTCGCTCGATAAGCCGAGCCGCAGGAGTCGCGACGCCGAGGAGTCTGCGGGAAGACGACCCCCTCCCTCGGGAGAGCCGTTATCGGAAACGGCGACCGAGAGTGGCTTTTACGACTCCCATCGCTGCGACTGCAGTTCGGTTTTAGTCTAGGCCATTCCGGCAAACGAGGGGAACTCGGGACGTTTGGAGTTCCCGGCGGCGTCTCGGGCCCCGTTCCGGCGGGCTCTTCAAACGAACGGCCGCGCTGTCGGGCGACGCGGGGCTCGAGACACCTGCAGAACTCCGGTCACCTGGCCGGGGTGGTTCGAGAAGATGGCCTCGCGACGTGTCGGGCGAGAGAGCCCCTCGAGATCCGCGCGTCGATTCTTTCGTTATCTTACGATCCTGCGATCGGTTGACTTCGTTTTCATCGAGGGGGCCCGGCAAATTGACCTCCTCATAGTCACGGGAAACTGATCTCCTCCCTATCGGCGCTGCGGGTCCTCGCGCCGCCTGTTAGGCTGGCTATCTTGTCGCTTACGGGTCGTTTGTTTTTCAGGCGGTGATCAAGAAATCCCGAGTGACGTGCAAGTGCCACGGCGTGTCGGGCTCGTGCAGCCTCATCACCTGCTGGCAGCAGCTGGCCGCCTTCCGCGAGATCGGTGAGTCCCGCGTCCCGTCGCCCCTCGGAGGAGAGCGATCGACCGAGGCGCTTCGAACTCTAGTGCTCGGTTTTCGACTCTTCGGGCCGAAAAAATAAATTATTATAAAACTGAAAAAACTATATCAAAGGAAGCGATAACACAAAATCACCTCCCGTAGTTGTTCAGCGACTAAAACAAAACGATCAAGGACTCGCATAAAATACCTACTTCCAAAAATATGATCGCACAATCGTCGATGTCGAGCCGAGTAAAATTTTGATCGGCGGCGGCGCGAACGCGACGCGCCCGCTAACGTGACGCGTGAAAGTAATTTTTTGAAATCTGAAATTGAAATAGTAACTCATCATAATTTTGAAGCAAAATTAGAAACTCAACATAACTCAGTACACTTACAAAATAAAAGGATACTTGCACTTTTGAGTGTTCATAACAGAAAAATGACGAAGCTGTACAAAAAAAAAAATACAAATATCGCCATTTACATATTTTATCGTTATTTATTTATTTGTTGCAAATATAGTATAGTATTATCCCTGCTGGCCTAAAATGCTAATGCAGAAGGGCAACGGAGTACGAGGGAGCCGCGCCGCGCCGGGGCTCGGGGGGCTCAGGAGGCCTGCCGTTCTCACCTTCCTCGAGGGGCACGGGCATCGCGAATCTGCAGTCAACTCTAGTAACGGAGACTCCCCGAATCGATCGATACTCGATAAAACGATAATTTGAAAAAAAAACTATAGAGGTACCGCCGCATCGGATGCGGTGGAGCTCTGAGCGTCCCCGAAAGAGAGCGCGCATCGTTCTGTCGAGGGAACGCGTCCAAATTACAAGGCGGCCGAGCTCGGGGAGAGACGCGGAAATAAAACGCATCTCTATTGTGCTCGACGCGGCCTCCCGCCCGCCGGGCCCCGAGGCGGAGGCCCGATCGCGGCGTAATGCGAACGTTATGAAATATCTTCACTCTCGTTGAAAAGATGAGCGGCGATCGCTGGCCCTCGCGGACGAGAGCGGTTAGTAAAGTAAAAAAAGAATCGCTCCGGAAGGCGCCTCGAACACCGAGTTTTGGTGCATTTCTCGGAACGAGTCGGCCGAGGGCCGAGGAACGATCGGACATAACGATAGGTCGGTAATGGACCCGCCCTCTCCGGTAATTACCCGGCCGAGATCAGTCGCCGCCGCGCCGGCCCGGGGAGCGTGGGCCGTTATCGGCAGATTACCTCTATTAACACCACACTGGGAGAGAGGCGACGTGGACGCTGCGGCGCCGGTAAATCATGGGACGGCGGGCGGGCGGTGCGGAGGCGCGGATGGTGGCCGGTGGCCGGTGGCCGGTGGCCGGTGGCCGGAGCCGCGTCGAGGCCGCCAGCGCGTCCCGCCCGAGCGCGCCGGCCTCGCGGGCGGCGGTCGACTCGCTCGGGAGGAGATGGCGCCGGATGGCACTCCGGTTTATGAATATTCATAATTGGAGCGCGGAGAGATTCCCGAGTTACTTGCGAGGAGCTCCGGCCGCACCCCCGTGGGCCTCGGGGGCGGGGCCGGGGCGCAGGGGAGGACGGCGCGTGAGGGATGACGTCATCAGCGGCGGCGCAGCACAATGGAGGCGATTTCTCACGGGGCGGGAAGTCGCGGCGCCGAATGCGGCCGGCGCTAATGGCGGGGGTGCCTTCCCGGAGACGGACGGCCACCGCTTTGTAAGCCATTGTCGCGCTGACGGCCGCCATTCCGCCGAATGTGCCGCCCCCCGAGGGTCGCCATCGCGTCGCTCGACGTTCCACTCGATGGCGCGACACTAAGTGTGAAATTATTTCGATTACAATCCCGGAGGTCTCCCCTCCGCCCGGCCAGGCGGGCGAGGAGGCGGACGCCGGTAGGAAGTAGCGGGAAGGAACTGCGGGCGCGGTGTGTCGTCGCGTCTTCGGAGTTCGCTCGGTTTGGCCCGGTCACGAATTATTTTCATTTCCTCCAAACCTCATGGTAATTTATAATTTTTAAGTAATTATGTAAACATTCACCCGAATCGGAACCTAACCCTCGGTCGCCGGGCCGACACTCGCTGTCGGGTAATTTGCATCGTCCCGGTCTTCGAGAATCGCTAGGATTTTCAGCTCAAACATGAGCGGGTCGAACGCGCCAGTCAGGGTCGATGACGTTTCGCGAAGTACGCAGATTTTTGTGATAATTGTAATATCGACGAGCCGCCGAGGGCATCGCGCGGGATGAACGAAACGCTATTTATCTACAAATCGGCTGCTATGTCCGGTGTTGCAGGAGACCACCTGAGGGACAAGTACGACGGCGCCACGGAGGTGAGGGCGAGCCGGCGGGGGCGCCTGCAGGTGCGGGACGTGCGCCACAGCGTGCCGGGCCCCGGGGACCTGGTGTACCTGGCGGAGTCGCCCAACTACTGCGTGGCGGACGCGCGCCTGGGCTCGCCTGGCACTGCCGGCCGCGCCTGCAACCGCACGTCCCTCGCCATGGACGGCTGCGACCTGCTCTGCTGCGGCCGCGGCTACAACACGCTCAAGGTCACCGTCCGCGAGCGCTGCCACTGCGAGTTCCACTGGTGCTGCCGCGTGGAGTGCAAGACCTGCGTGCGCACCCAGGACCTGCACACCTGCAAGTAGTCCGGACCCGGGGCTCTTGTTAGCCGTCGATCGTCTTGTTTTCCGAGACGACAGGGCGCATTTGTGAAGCGGGCTCAGCGCCACCGCTGAGAAAGTGTCTCGTCAATAATCTCCCGTGACCGCCGAAACCGTACATATTCATCCTTGGCATTTCTTCCGGGGATTTCATGGCATCGCAGAAGTTATAAGCTTTGGAAGTAATGAATTTGCATGCATTATCATCCTTCATATCTTGTAAAATAATTTTTCAAGCATATTCACCTAAACATTTGACATCTTCATTGAGATATATACATATAAGCTGATAATACTCAAAATATGACATCCTTAGCTTAGATTAGAACTTTGTAGGTACTTACTATGTGTGAATTTTGTATTCGGGTCCGAGTGTCAGAGACTCTCCTAGAATTAGTCTATTCTTTAAGAACAATAGCTTTATTGCAACCAACTGATTAGGTATTGTAGAATTATTAAGTATAGCGTGAAAAAATGTGGTTCTTGTCCTGTTAATGATAAATTGACTTCTCGAGGAAATGTAGACACGAGAAAACCATTAACCAACATCTTTCTTTTTGGTAGAATGTAAGTAAGTACGGAGACAGAACAGATCTTGTTTCATATTCGATCAAGTTCTTAGCTCTGATTTTACCAAATATTTTTTCATGTCATGTTTTTTTATTTAGTTGTAGTACTTAAGCATAAGTGATACCTCAGCGTGCTTAGACACGCCGACTCAGCTCTACGATATTGCTTTCATTAAATGTACAAATAGACTAGAAGTGAGACTCCGTAAGCGCAATAATGCATCATGCAGGCCGAGTATTTCCACATTCCAGTATTATAACTGTTAGTGTTTTTTATGAGAATTCATGACAATATTGTATTTAGTATATAAGCAATGTAATAATATTGATAGAATTATTTATCTTCGAGATGGAATGTCCAAGATGTATATTAATTATTTATTATCAGCCGCCATGTTCTTAGAGAGAATGAAAGTGAGAATTTCACTTATAATTTAATGATGCATTCTTCTCAAGACAAACAAATAACTTTTTATTGCACTGTTGACTTTCAATTTATAAGTTTCATCTTTAAGTAATCAATATTTTTGACAGAGAGGACTCCGTGGAATTCCATTTTAATATTTTAAATAAAATACTTTAGTGATTTTTCCACAAATTAATTTTTGTTGTTGACCGACGTTGGCATTATAAACTGGGATTGATATGTTGGCAATAATAATAATGGTTGGCAAAATCTAATTAAAACTACTTTATTTAAAATATTTCACCTTTAAGTTATGAGGTCCATTAAATTTGAGGATTGTCAGGAATAACTTAGATCAATGACCGCATCGATAGGATGCAGCTGACAGAAGGGCTACCAAACCAAACATCTATTCAAATCTAATTTTTGATGCCTCGTTGATTTGCAAAGACTTAACTGATTGAGTATCACTACTAACTTTGGCAAAAAAATTTAAAATTAAATATTAAATTACCAAATTCCAATTTTCGACAGCTCATTTTATTATTTCAAAATAACACTTACAATGGTGGGTTGCAAACAAAATAAAACACGGCCTTTGAATCCTTGGATTAATTCATACTGCATCTGCTATCGGTGCACTGTAAATACCTACTGGAGTATCTCACCTTGTGTGTTTCAATCAGTCCTACCAATAACTACAGTTCAAATAATTATTTTAGACATCAAATTGGAATATGTTTAGACATCTTTAACAATGATAATGCTGATTAGTTGTTCGAGGATGACCCCTTATGATTATATCACCTAAAACTTCAACATTGCTATTAATCCTAAAATCACTTTCTGAATAATTAAAAAAAATTCTGTGCAAAAATTTAAACGCAACCTAAAAAATATATGTTGGAAACAGTTAATTTAATCACCTTTAGAAGATTGATAAAATCAGAAATAATAAATTAAAAAAAACAAAATTTACTCCAATTTTCATTTGTGAAAGTACATGAAGTAATGAAATTGTATAAAATTTTCTACTAACATTTTTCAATCAATTATTTTTGGCTTATTTCTTAAATATTTGTGTACAATTAAAAAAAAAAAATTTGTAATGTAATTCTGTTGAATTTTAAAATGTAGTCTTAATATTATAAAGTATGTTATTTTTAATGCTGAGACTTGGCTGTACTTTCTTCATTATATATCATTGGTTATATATCTTGTTCATGCATTTATTATTCTGATCTACATTGACAAAACTAAAAAGTATCAATGGGTATTTACTTTTAGAATATTTATGTAAAGCTTTCACGAGATGAAACAATGCTAATGTAATAAATATTTTTTTCTCTTATTGCATCAAAATGTCTTCTTTTGAAATAAATAACAAAATGTAACTAAGAGATCTACAGTTGCTAATTTTAAATTTGATGAAATTATGTTTAATAAATAAGTCAGCAGCGTAGCTCCTAAGACACAAACCACAAGGCCAAAGTGAGTCCACCAGTCACTTCACTCAAGCCGAGGTAGATCTCCCTGTAAGTTTGTATTTGACAGTGAATTATGATAACAATAAAAAAACGTTAAATAAAAAAATCATTGTTATTTATTAGGTAGCTCTACAGTAGCTTAACGAGTCAGTCTGTGGTGTCGCTGCAGGGGTGCTAGGCGGTTAGTGTGGCGCCCCAGCCCACGGAGCAGCCCACCTCTGTGAGGTGTTGCCTCACCGCCCTATCCAGGATGGCCTGCAAGAGAAGCTCGAGTTGGAATAGCGCCATGCACATAACTCATTCAACCCAAATTAAATTTTATTGAAAGCATGTATTTCATAAACCTAAGTTTGAACTAACAATAATAATAATAATAAAAGAAACAAGTTGATTTTGAGCATGAGACATTAAGAATCCAATATTTAAAAAAATGGTAAGATTTTCTTGATTAAAAAGTAAGAGTTTAGACTGCAATAGACTAGTTTGGTTAGAATACCAAATAATAATCAATAAAATTTGTAATTTGACATTGTAATTCAATGGTCGAAATTCAAGGAACACGAGACTGGCATGAAAGTTCCGCCACTGGTAGATATATTTTAAGATGCTTAGTTTGACAAAGATTTCAGAGCTAATTATTTCATACAAGGTTAAGAATAACACTATTTGACAATGGCATTAGTAGTGAGTCACTAGTTTGAGTTCACGCAGTGTGCAGTGTAAAGGGCATGTCAAAGTACCTGTATGTCCCGGCAGCCCTGGAGCGCTGTCTCTAGCACCTTGGGAAGGTGGTCTAGGTGGAAGCGTTGGGACATAGACAGTAGTGCGAGGTGTCCACTGGAGGGCAGCGCAGCCAATGTGAGCGACGCCCCGCCTTGCGTCTCTTCCAAGTGGGATACATCTACCAGTGCCACATCACCGTTGGCCAGGCTGGCCGTACATGCGCACACATATTCTCTTAAAGGGATTCCTGCATCTACGAGTGCCAATGTTGCTGCGTTAACGCATGCGCAGTAGTTTCCCCCGTCCGCCTGAGAAAAGTGTTCACTGAATTATCTAGGTTAATGTTAATGTAAGGAGGTTTTCTCTGAGGACAAGTCAACTATTATAGTAAATGGATATTTAGAGAGAGGGAATCGGGTGCCTATTACTAATGAGGGTTTAGATTATCTTCGAATTAATGATGGCACATAATAATTATTATATGATCTTAAAGCCTAAACTACATTAGCTGTAGAAGTATAAAGTAATATAGTCTGTGACATCATTAAATTACTATAAGCTTCATTTATATCTGCTTTAATGAATGGCTGTGTATAAAATAGTCGCAGACTAAAATAGCGGACGACTGCGCCGCTCCTTCTAGATTTCTGATTTATAGATTACCACATTCAATATTTGACAGATGTGCTCGGTGGAATTCCATTTTGATATTTTTTTGAAATACAAATTCTCTTTTTGATTCATCCACATTTATGCTCTTTATTGGGACTAGTTTTGTCACTTTGTTTCAAAAAATCATGCTTCTCTTAAAACAAATATTTATCTCATGGCTTACAGTTGAATGTATTTCACTTTTATCATGTCTTATTAAACTCCTACATTCCTTTAATTAATTAAGGCAGCAAACAAACAAAAATAATACGTAAAGAACATTAAATAAAACAAGTTTAGCGTATAAAATACCTGCAAGACTTCCACATAGATGTCAATCTGCGAGAGCGGGTAGAGTTCTCCTTTAATGGCGGCGGCTAGGGCCTGGCGCAAGTTCAAAGACATCTCCTGAGACTTGCGGTCTCCGCGAGGCCTGTTTTTTCTCTCCCCTGCCAAACTTACATTAATAACTAAGATGATATTTCACCAGTTCTGGCACCAGTCGACAATGAACCAGTCCGCATATTTAATTTTATCGGGGACCAATAATAACAAATTGGAAAATAACATTTATATATAAAAAAATAATCATTCCGAGAAAAATTAATAATAATGAACGCAGGCGTCGACACGAGAAAACGAATTCACATTCTTTATGAATTGTACACTTTTGTAATAATACTTCATGCCAATGTTGACATTCTTACATTGTTATTAATAATGTAATTTACACAAATATAAAGAACGTGCCATTCGTTGGACCGCTCCCCCGAGGCGCACCACAACTCGCCTCCGCTGGAGCCCGAGGCGGTCGCGGAGACCGGCGCATCTCCATCATACACACTCAATCTCCTACCTGTAGAAAAGGTGGCCATGCTATACTGACAGTTGACGACGGCTCCGTCGGCAGATCCCTTGCTCTTGGTGGCCTGAAATGCGAATGCGCTCGGTCAGTCGACGGCGGCGATTGAAATAGACCGATCGCCGGTCGTCCGCGGAATGAGACAAACCTAACCTGGCGAGGCCCGTACACGGCGACGAGGACTCTGGTGTTCCCCTGCTCCAGGTAAGCGCTGCCGTCCGATTGCTTGAATACCCCGAGTTTGCATCTGATCGCTCGCAGTTCCCCGGCCCTCCTGCCGTCCAGCCTCAGGCCGCGCTCCGACAGCAGGTCCTTGCTGCACATCTCGAAGCTCTGACAGCCGCTCGGAGTTGCCAGTCGCAAATACTCGATCGACAAAAACGCGGTTGTCTTTTTTACATCCTAAAACAGGAAATAGCGAATCGAGAGCGAGAGAGGAGAAAAGTTACATTTTAAATATCACCCGCATTGAGATGAGGTTTGCGTGATTTTTGTGAAAAATTATTCTACAAAATAACGGCGCCGCGTGCTCGGGCCGGCAGATGGCGACTCGGCGCGGCTCGGTGCAACTGGTCACGATTAAAAACTAAAACGTAAAAAAATCACTAAAATAATTTTATTTCTAAATAATCGATTTGGTATGATCTATGCACTAAATTTGACAGTCGGCGGTTCGTTTTTTACGGGTATCGGTATTCTGATGCAATATAAATATTACTATACTAATCTATACTACAACTACATATAAACTCTAATATTAAAACCGAATCTGATTTGTGGATTGAAATATTTAAGGCTGTATTCGTAAAATTTTGAAAAAACTACAAAATTGGCAATGGAATTATTATAATATATATATATATATATATATATATATATATATATATATATATATATATATATATATATATATATATATATATATATATATATATATATATAGTTGGTATAAGGTAAAATTTATAGTCATCTGTAGCTTTTAACAGATGTGCACGAGGAGGAGCCAAAGGAACCGCTCCCGGAAGTACCATCGCGCCTTCCGGGAGTTTAGGGAGCCGGGCAGAGGAGAGGTCCTAGCGAGGATCTCGGGGCGTCTCGCGCTATTCACAAATGGATCAGATTTTCCGTAGATCTTTGGCCGGAAGCATCAATCTGCGGTATTCGATCACTCCGCAGGAAGTGCCCGCCGGGCGCGGCGAAGAGCCGCTGAATTATGCAGGTTTTAATTTCCGCGATGGCGGGCGGCGGGCGGCAAGCAGGGGGCGCATGACGTATGTTTATTCGACTTAATTACCGCGCGTTATTAATCATCCCCGCGCGCGAGGTGAATCTTTCAGCGAGGGGGCAGATGGTATTCCGGGGCGGGGGGGGGGCGGGCGAGGCGGGGCGAGGCGGGGCGAGGCGGGGCGAGGCGGGGCGAGGCGGGGCGAGGCGGGGCGAGGCGGGGCGAGGCGGGGCGAGGCGGAGCGGGGAAGCGGGGCGGACGGAATACAGAGAGCTAGTTACCGCGCCGCCCAGTGACGTCACTCAATAATGCAGGCGGGGCCGCGCAGGAGAAAGAGGGCGGATCGCCACCGCCCAAAATATGGAAACGATTGTCGACAGAAACGCGAGGGTCGTTATATTTCAACGGGAATGGCCGGGGGCCGGAGCTGACCGGCCGCCCTCGTCCCCTGAGCGAACGCTTAAAATCGAGGGTGGCTACTCAGATCGAAATTTACACTAATAATTCGACGGAAACTATTGTATATCGGCATCGAAGACCGATCGCTCGCGCCGAGCCGACAGCGCAGAAGTACGTTTTTATTATTTTGCAAACACGACATATTAATATGAATGATTAATTATTAATTAATATTAATATTAATTATTAAAATGAAATTCCACAACATATGGCGGCATAGCGTGTTGGTTTTTCTTTCTTTGGTAAATACACAATAACACAATCATTTTCAATTACAATTTTTGTTACAGTATTTATAGATTTAATATAAAAAAATAAGCGCGAAACGATTTTTATTAATAGTTTATATTTTTTTATTAATTTAACTTATCTTCGTGGAGTTTTTCAATAAATCTACATTAAACAATTGTATTTGCTTAACGACACTGTAGTTGAATAGCTCCCTAATACGAGAATATTAGCTGTCAGAATATAAAACTATAATGATTAAACCCATACCTTGCTGTACGGCAGCTCTTTATACGGCCTTTCGCTATAACTGCCCTTTTCAATTAAGGCTCGTTTTCGATCTACGGCCTAAAATGTTTCGCTATAACGGCAAAAAAAACTTTTTTTCGATGTTATTTTGTTTACGAGCGTTATTCAGTGTGTGCTCATAGAGCGGCCGGTTTAGACTTGTCTGTGAGTGTTTTATGTAAATTTTTATTACTGATTGTTACACATTAACTGGAAAAATTGGAAATAATTAAAGACATTATTAGTACGTAAATATATATGTATATGTATGTATGTACAAATTAAAAAATTTTAATGTGTATTTTTTTATTAAACTTATTTTAACTATTGATTATATGGATTGAAAACAATAACTAACGGAGAATGCCAATGAGTCAAATGATTATCCAGGAAAAAGCTTTAAGTATTTTACTACTAATCATTTGGATTTTAAAACGTAAATTTGAGACTACTTTTGAGGATTGGTTCAAAAATCACTTTTGTACAGAAGTGAAAAAATATTTGCGAGACAATAACTTAACCAACAAGGCTTTGCTAATTTTGGATAATGCACCAGGGCATCCTACTAATTTATCCGAGCTATCTGAAGATGTCATGATTGAGTACCTTCCGAAAAATACAACAGCTCTGATCCAACCAATGGATCAGGGTGCAATAGCCACTTTTAAGGCATATTACCTACGCCGAAATTTCTGACAACTTATAAGGGAAACCGATTGTAAAGCTTCAATTAAAACATTTTGGAAAAACTATAACATCAAGGATGCTGTTGACAGCATCAGTGAATCATGGAAGGAATTAAAATTGACAACAATGAACCATGTTTGGAAAAAAATATGGCCAGAATGTGTAAAAAGTGTTACATATTTAAAAATTTTGGAACCGATCCCATTGAATTTATATGAATTTGTATTAGAATAATTGATTCCTTATACGGTTTTTCGCTTTGCGGCCAAGTTTCGTGGAACGTATCTAGGCCGTAAAGCGAGGTATGGGTGTATCGACTGTTTCGTAATTTTTTCTACTCATTGACTTGATTTCGTGTGCAAATAAATATAAAATATTAATGACATCGAATTAGTGATTAATACACTAAATATAACTATTCATTACGATATAATATATTTGTTATGTATAATCTATATATATAAAACACAAACTCAAAATCGGCGGTTATGTGGCTGCGATAATCTTTAAAACCATCGAACCGATGTGCCCCAAACCGGCTTCATTTGAAAGCCAAAAATACTGAGGTGGTTTAAAGCCACTAAAATCTAACAATTGATTCTGTTTATTTAATTAAGCATATTTTCGACATTTTTCATACAAAAGTTTCAACATTTTGACATTTCAAAAAAGGAACTAACATTTTCGCGTATATGCAGGCTGCCAACAAAAAAACACTGATATTGATGTTTGTAAATATTAGTATGAAGTTGCCGTTGCATAATGCAGGCTGCCACAAAAAAAAACACAGAACTGTCATTAATCTATCTTTCTATATAAAGCACAAACTCAGAAATCAGCACATATGGGACTGCGCTAAGCTTTAGAAGCATCCAACCGATGTGCCCCAAACCGGTTTCATTTGAAAGCCAATAATACTAAAATGGTTTTAGACCATTAAAACAATGCATTATGTACATTTGGTCTATTAATTAGGTTGATTTTCGACATTTTTCGTACAAAAATTTTCAACATCTGTAAAGTCGACATCGTTCCTCGTAAAAAAATTGAAAAAAGAACACTGTGAAGATCGCGCATCATACGGACTTTCAAAACAAAATCACTATCTGTCATTCACAACGAGTTTTATCACAATGAGTTTGTCTGTTTATATATGGGGATATAATTATTATACAAAAATATTCGTATTACATGTTTCATCTATGGATTATTATGCATATCGCATTATGATAAGAGCTCAACAATCCAATCGCATTTTAAAATGCCATGAACTGTTTCATCAGTTCACTGTCGACATGTTTGAATTGCGAGTCGAAGATTATATTCATTTGCGCGATGCAATTGCAAATGATGGAAACGCTGCCAACATTGGTCAAATGTGCATATTTCCTGCTTCGTGTACAGGAAGTCCAAGACATGTGCATGAGTATGCTCAAGATGCTTTGACCTATGTTCAAAGTTACGGGCGACCAGATCTTTTCACATGTACAGTCCTGCTTGGTCGGTAATCAAAGATTTGCTATCGCCTGGTCAGTCATCGCATCACAAACATGATCTGACAGCTAAAGTTTTCAAACAAAAATTCATGGATCTCACGATAAAAAATCATATATACGGCAAAGTGTAATGCTAGATGTATTCGATTGAATGGCAAAAACGGGGTTTACAGCACGGTTTTAAATTGAGAGTGTTATATTTGCCGAATTACCGAATCAACATGAAGATCCGATACGTTTTGACGTTGTTTGTAAGAACATGATTCACGGCCCATACGGAGCATTGAATATGAATTCCCCTTGCATAAAAGGCGGCAGATCCAAGAAAAGATATCCACGCGATATCCGAAATACTGACGATGAAAGCCAGAAGATGGACGGTTCACCACCACCATTAAATTAAGAAAAAATAAACGTTGATATTGACATTGATAACAAATGAATTATTCCATACAGTCCAATACTGTCATAAACATATATCAATGTGGAATACTGCAACCCCGTGAAATCCATTAAGTACATATGCAAATATGTTAACAAAGGCAGTGACATGGTAGTGTTCGAGCTTTCAAATCGAAGCGATGAAATCACTCGATTTCAGATGGGTCAGAACGACGAAAAATCTTTATGTTTACACACCTACCGAAAAAACTCACAATATTTTTTATCCGCTAGCATTATGATAAAAAAGTTAATAAATAAACAAAATTCCTTTATTTATTTATTTTTCGAACAAATAAAAAAAGTATTTTATTTCTTCATTTAGCGTTGTAGAACGCGCCGGGTATCTGCTAGTATATGATAAATACAATTATTCAAGTGCGTTTTTATTGTTGAAAATCTTTGTCAGTGACAAAGAGTGATGACACAGGTAAGGATACGGTTGCGGGTGAGGGTGCAGAGCAGAAGCGGAGTCGGAGTGGAGCCGTGTTAAGGGTAAAGGGTATTTACTGAAGCTCCCGGAGTATGGAAATTATATTGCAGTGCATTCAAACTTCTGCTAGCATTAGTAAGATTTCGGCAGAGTATGAAAGTTGTGCACATTTAACGAGGAGTGCAAAAGCTTGCGCATCGAATAATTAGTTTTCAGTGTGCGCCGCACAGTGTGTCGGCTTCTCTCCGCGTGACTCGAATATTTATGATTGTTTTTTAAAAATAATCATCAAAAACATATTTTTATGTAATGAATTGAACCAATGTTGATAGTGTTACAATTAGTTTGTGTTCAAGATTCCAAACGTGGCTGTCATTTTGCAGAAGTATGACGTTTAAGAGTGTCGATATCTTGTTATGGTGGTCCATTATACAAAAATGAATAAAACCAAACAGTTCTCGAGACGGCTCAATTTCAGAAGTCTCGTTATATGTTGGGTTTTTGGTGTTGGGGGAATTTGAAATTGAATTGACTACCAATATACATGATATTTAGAATGTGTTCACATGACTAATTTTTGTAATTCTGTGATTTGCGAGTTTATCAAATATACATAAAACCGAATGGCTCAAGATACTCCTCAGCCAGTCCTTGTTTTGCGTACTATAGGATATCTATGTCGCCAGTTCTATCACTATGTTAAGCTAGTATTCATAATATGAACTGCATGGAGTGTTGGCGTGCAGGGGGCGCGGCAGGGGGCGAGGCAGGGGGTGAGGCAAGGGGCGAGGCAGGGGGCAACCTCTTCGGATCAGTGACATTTCTATAGATAAGAGCCATCTTTGATGATCTTTTGTGGAGTATGCAGTACACTTGTATTCGAGCTCGAAGCACTGTGCGCAGAAAGCGGGAGTTGCATTTCATATGCGAGGAGGTGGGGGGTGGGCAGGTTGGGAGGTGGGATGGAGGCGAGGTGGGGAAGTGGGAAGGAGAGAGTTTGTTGTTTCTGATGAGGAAATTCAAATTCTGCCTTGTTCTGTCAGCGCGAGTGATAATAAGCTCCGCCGCACCGCTCCAGAGTGAAGCGCCCTGGCTCCAGTCGTAATGCACTTGCAATTGCAACAAATACTTTTCTTTATCATTTAGTGCTTAGATTTTAAATAATGCGATTGCTTAATTTTCAGGTGCAATTGGTTTATTTCTGGATTTAGTTTATGTGTACGAAACTCGAGTTACTCATTAAAAACAAGTCGGAGACGTCGCGAGCCTTCCCCCGCTGGCTAAAGGTTGCCGAGGGCCAACAGGGGGCCTCGGCAGCTCGCGCTAGACGTCTACGCGAAGTGACAACTTCGTGAATAATTGAGACCTCTGGATGCTGACCTTGGCGGCATGACCTGTCTCGCGTCACGCGTCACGCGCCTGGCACCCACGCACGCCATTAGGGGAGTGCCAGCTCTCCGGGAATATGAATATTCATCATATTCCCGGGAAGGGGGGAGGGGTGACACTCCACGCCGGGCTGCGCCTCGATTTCAATTGGCATTGTCTATCAGGTGTCTCGTTTACCGCTGATGTCTTAATTACGACATTATTACCCGGAATATAGCCGTACGCGCGAGTAGGCGGAGTGGTTAACCAAACCATCACCAATTTATTGTTTTATTATATGTAATTGATTGTTTCCATTGATTGCAATTTAAATTACAATATGTGGCAGTGATCATTGTTTAAAGATGTGCGAGTATGTTGGGATGACGAGTCAGAACCGTTTAATGTAATGTCGCCAGAATGTAACTAGTTTTGCCACGGCGTGTCGGAGTCCCGGGCGGGGAGGCTAGCGTCCTCGGCCGACAGATGCCGCTTCGGCTGGCGTCACAATTCTAATTCTGGTCGATCTCCCGGAGAGCTGTCTGCACACTGTGCGGGGCTCTCGTCGAGGCGGTGCTCGCGCGTTTCTTGTAAATGTAAAGTAAAAAGAGTGAATAAATTGCGTCGAGTGTGCGGGCCTCTAGACCCGACGACGATCGGTAAATCGTTTGAAAATAATTTAGAGGAGCGTGTCGTACTTCTAAGAAGAAATGATGATGCCAGATGCGCGGCACTGCGTCGCCTGGAAGCGCTCGGCCGCGGGCCTGGGTGGCCTGGGGGGCCCGGGGGGCCTGGGGGGCCCGGGGGGCCTGGGGGGCCCGGGGGGCCTGGGGGGCCCGGGGGGCCTGGGGGGCCCGGGGGGCCTAGGGGGCCCGGGGGGCCTAGGGGGCCCGGGGGGCCAGGGGGGCTGGGAGGGCCGCGCGTGGGGAGATCACTCGAATTACTGTGTGTATTGATATTAATATCAGGCAATTTACGGAGCCTCCAGCAGAATATTATGATACATTTACGTAATGAGATTTACTTCTGAGTGCTACCCGAGAGGATCGATACTGGTAGGGGGAGGCTAATGTGCTTGTAGTGGAAATAATCATTTATACCTCAGAAAATTAAATCACGTTTATTTATATATTATTTCAAAAAATAAAATTTGTAAAAAAAAAAAAAAAGGCAAACTCGGTAATATTTGTGCATACAAAAGTTTGTCAGTCAAAGTCGAAATGCAAGCACCGTCTTTTTAAAAAATATATGTAGTTTTATCTTTGAGTTTATGAAAAGCTGAGCTTTGAAAAATTGCATTTATAATACAAAGAAAATACTTCATTGAGAAGTAATATTTATATTTTGGTAACATCGAATCCACTTGCAGCGCCCCCCCTCACAACATTTTTGAAGACGGAGGTCTCGCAGTCGAAGTTTGACTATCAGATGATTCATAAATTTTGGAACACCGAATAAAATATGAAAAATAATGTGGGCTCTATGCGTATAGATGTTTAAGAGTACGCAGCACTAGAGGCGCCCCGACCAGGTCCGGACCCCCATGTTGACCCCCCCTTCGCGCACAGCTGATCCCATGGGAAATGCTTCATCCCCGAGTCGGGCCGTCCGTCCTCCGCGCCTTAGTGGGGGTCGCTGAGGAAGGGCGTCAGGAGCTCTGCGTAAGGAGGAAGGACTCTCGCTTGTCACTCAGTACTCATTAACGCTGACGCTGATCGTCATCTGTCTCGCAGGCTAGTTATTAGCACAATCCAGTTAAATGGAAGAAAAACTCTCCCCCCCCTTTAGAGGTTTTATATGTTTTTTATAATACATGATAAGCCTAATCGCTCGAACTCATCATTACATGATTATTTCAAAAGATGCTTGCTCAGTCGTGGCCCTCGGTCGGTGATAATTATAATTCATCTAGATTTTCTAAGTTTTGATATTGATTTGGAAAGATTCGAGTGTGATGAATCAAAAATAATTTCAATATTTAGTAAAAATATTTTTTTAAGAAACGACTGGATTATTTGCGCAGACGCCGCCTCGCCCCGCCCGCTCGAGACCTCGCAGCATCACGATTACGTTAATGACTAAATGCCCGCTCAGAGGGTTGCGATCCACTGGAACTCACTCGTCTTAAAAAACCGATCCATGAATCTCACGAGAAATTTGACTGCGATCTGATTTTTCCATACCAACTGAGCTCTTAATCTCTATGTCCGTCATCGTACGACTTCACGATCTTCAAATCGCGTCGCGACGTGCGAGGCAGCCGGTGAGTATTGGAATATAGAATTGACCGATTGAAATTTGCTTCAGATGTTTAATAATCAAAAAAAAATCCCATGTCTTTTAAATTTTTTTGATGTTTTTCAGAAAAAAGTCAAGTGCAAACCATAAAATGTCTGTTGTGTGAAGATCTTCCCCCTGAAATATCGTTGACTTTTAATCAAACCTATGAGATAACCCCCAAGTCGTCGATTTTAATCCAACAAGTGATAAGTTGAAAATATATGGACACGCGCTACTGGAGGACGAGAGAAGATGGAAAAGGGAAGAGGAAGGAGAGCGAAGAGGCAAAAGGAAAAAAAAACTGTAAATTCACTAATAAATTGGCCGTCGGGGTATTACATTAATCCAGAGTAAGCTCCTCCAGGACATTCCGGGGTACTTTATCGGCTTATCATAACTTCACGAGGGTTCATTGATGCTGAAACCATCGAACGTTTGGGTAATAGCGATTCAGGAAATATTTAATACGGCATGACGATAGGAAATTGAGCATGTCTCAACCACTTACAGGCCATAGTAAACATGGCATTGCAATAAAATATGTATTCGAATTACGTTGACTTTCCCGTAGATAAATAATTGTACTCTTTTATAAATTTCATTTAATATATATATATATATCGTTCCAGATTAGAAGAGTGCCAGCAGAGTAACGGTCACCATTTGGATAACATCATCTTTTTGAAATAATTTTCCATTTTGTATTCTTATAACCAACAGTAAAAAAAGTTCTTGATTACTAGTAGTTTTTGTTTTACTGAACTAACAAATACCCGATATTCTGTTTGGACACACTGTATATATATAGTACATTTAAAGTATATATATATATATATATATATATATATATATATATATATATATATATATATATATATATATATATATATATTATATATATATATATATATATATACTTTAAATGTTTGTTTATTATTTATTTAAATAAACATTTAATATTATTTATGTACATATTTATACTATATGCGTTGTTTTCGTGGTATGATCAAAACTAAAGTTAAATAATTTGATTTAACATTTTGTCTACAAATATATATATTTTTTAAATTGTGTTATTGCACACAAATACGATCTTGGAATGAACCTCTCAGAGGCGCTCATTGAAATTTGATGAATTAAGTGTTTCTTATGTATTTTCTTAACTGGGAATTTGAAGCAGAAGGCGCCGCTTGATAAATGATCAAATTAGACAAACAATATCTATCGGCATTCAACTACAGTAGTTTCTATAAGAGATTAGAGCGAGAGTGGCCCAAGGAGCGCCCCCTGAGAGTCTCGCTAGCGATTGTCAGAGAGATTTCAAGTCTGAATACCGCATATATCATTTTTAGAAATGGTATTTTTTAATATTAAACATATTTGGTATTTTTATGAAATAATTTTATATTATTATTCAACACTATTACAAATACTTTTGTATTTAAAAAAAAAAAGGTTTAAAATATTACAAAACCACATCACATACATCAACAGTTTTTTTAAATAAAACTCAGTACTGTCCGCATTGATTCAATTGCGTATCCGTTCGAGTTACGAATTATTAATCGATTATATCGAACGATCGGTTGTTCGATTGGCCAGCGAGAGGCGGCCTGCGAGGGTCGGCTGGGCGCACTCCCCCGGACCAGTTTGTCCACCGGCCCTACAAGGAAGCGGCCCTCGAGCCCCGGCCTGCTCGGGGGCAGGGGCGCGGGCGCGGGCGCGGGCGCGGGCTCATCTGTCCAACAAAATGTCTGATTTTAAAATGTTCTTATGGCAATATGACGTCCCGACGTCGTTAGATTAGAGTGCATCTCTTTTCCTTTTTATATCCTTAAATTTGTTCGCATTCAACCTGGCTGACGAGTCATTTATCGGTAGAGGTTTTCTAGGGAACTAATCACCCGATTCCTTCTAGTAAACGCGAGCACCTCCTCATTGATTCCTCTGACGCCTATTCTTCATACTCCATTACACAACTTAGACAAAAGTGACGAGCTTCAATGAGATCTGTTCGATTAGAGAGCGCACACTGAAATTAATGAGAAATAATCTTCGATTTCGACCTAGAGGATAATGTAGCAATGAAACAAAATACAATTTACTTATTTTATAGAATGCGTTGTACGAATACAATCTTTTTACAAATTACTACTACTAATTGTATTACTAAAATGTATTAGAATAACTATACTATTTAAAAATACAGAAAATTATTCCAAAACCGTTCTTTGTTGAAATCAATGGACGTAAATACCATAGTAACAGAACACACAAAAAATAATCAAAACGAAACTTGTTGACACAGTAGATGGAGCTCGCAGAGAAAACAATGCGCGATGAGACAGGAGCGGAAGTCCGTCCGGGTGACTCGGTGGCCGGGCTGGTTGCGCAGAACCAGGACAGCTATCAGCTACACGATGCATGCACCGCGCATGGCACTCTAGATTTAGCAGGTCCATTGTCTTTACGTGTGTTTTACGCGCTTGAATCCGATGATTCAAATTCTCGCTTATCACAGCTGTCGAGAGAAGTGAAAAAAAGAATTTAAATTAATAATTATATTTTATGAATACTAACTAATTCACAAAAAGAAAACAAGAATGGACGCATAGCGACGACTGCGCGGGGGCAGCGGGCCAGGCGCGATGCTCGGAGTCGCCAGCGGGCCGCGCCAGTTTCCCGCCGGCCTCAGCTGCGCGAGCACCTCCGCCGCGACCGCGCCCATCACCCGCGCCCAGTGCCCGCGCCCAGTGCCCGCGCCCAGTGCCCGCGCCCACTGCCCGCGCCCACTGCCCGCGCCCAGTGCCCGCGCCCAGTGCCCGCGCCCAGTGCCCGCGCCCAGTGCTCAGAATGGATTCTAATTTGTTAGTAGTATATTTATAAACATATCAGTACTAAACTGGATAAATGGTTTTTATTTCTCTTTTACTATCTTTCGTTGGATGTATTGGTTGAAAATATTGTATTTGTAAATTTTTTAATGAAATAAAATAGTAGTTGCAATTCACAAAAATTGAAATAGCCGTTTTTATAAACTTTGATTTGATTAGTTTTATGAGGTGGCTTATAATTTTTGAAGGACGTTTTCCTTCGGCGGAAAGCGCGACGCCCGGGGACGACGGAAACCCCGGTGGGGGTTTGTGATTGTGACGGGGGAGGGGGAGGTCTGTGGTCCAATATCTTTTTTAGGATTTATATATTTATGCCAGTGTTATCTGAGAATAACTTGCAAAATTAAAAAAAATAATATTTTTAGTGTATGGTTTTATGTTTTGAAAATGTAAAATTATTTTTTATACAAATAAAGGCCTTCCCAGTATACGATCAGTGAGCGTAGAAGAACATCCGCTTATTTATTTATTTAAAAATTATGTATTTAAATTATTTTTGATAAAAAAATAAAGATAGAATAACACAAATCTATTCTTATGACCAAATAACTCTAGAATAACATACATCCTGTATTTATGGCAATGTCAGTACATACTCGTATTTAGATACAAGTATTATTGCATACTTCTAAGATGAACATAATGGTTTTGTCTGCGCGAATTGTTTCTTTGAATTGAGGTTGCTTTTTTCACAATTCTATAGAATTATAAATAATTATTTTGGTGGATGTGGCATGCAAGTTCCGAAGTGAGCTTGACACTTCCCCGATGAGGCCAGGGTGCTGCAGAGCCCGGTGGCCACTAATCCGCCGAGCCACTGTCGAGAGCACGCGCGTGAATGAAACCTGGCACGCGAGGTTCAAGTCCGCTCAGAGGCAACGTGGAACTGGAAACACCTCCTGTCTTGTCGCAGCTGTGGTTCGTCTACTGTAGGGAGTGCTCGCGAAATAGGATACATACATTTAAAATTATAGATATTTAAAGTTTATCAAAATCACATTAAGGTAATTAGTCCCCGCTTGTAAGTGAGGGCTTCCGTATGAGTCCAAAGTCGTGCGGTGGGTGATTCTTAACTCAATGAATATATTTAGAACCCATCTCTTTACTATAGAAGACTAGTTAAATAATAAACATCTTGGCATTTACAAATATATATATTGTGAATAAAAAGTAATATTTATAGTATATAAAAGTGGTCTACGTATAGTGTTTATTAAAGAAGTGGAAATTCTGTATAAATAGGAAGTGCTCCGTGAAGTGAGATTAATACAGTGTGTTCCAAAAACGAATGGCCGCCGCCATGGAGGCCCGCCTGAAGCCGCGCCGACAGAGCCGATAGACTCCAGCTTGCAGATCATCAGCAGGTCAGCTTTTGCGCCAACCATCTCTGACTTGTAATTGCAGTACGATCGACACGAGCCGCAGTGAAATTATTTTAAGTTTAAGTTGAAGTGAATCGCACAGATTGTCGTCGTCTAATGAATACTCCAGCAGTTTTGTGACGTATTAGGGTTTATTTATATTAGTTATGTTAACGCTATAGATTCATTTTTACCCGACAATTTTGTTTCGTGAAATATACGGTCGTTTTTAAATTATAGATTTAGAAAAAAGTTATTTTACTTGTTACGCTACAGACCTTTAAGCCGCAAAATGGGTATTTAACGGGCTGATTATCCGAGTTTGAATGTCTGAATTGAACACAAATGAAAATGAGCACGCCATTGAAATGAATTCTCAGTGAAGTCATAAGTAGTTTGAAATTTGGTTATTGGTCGAGTCCCACGCACCTGCTGCGCCGCCCGCGTGGCGAGCAGTCGAGCGGCAGACAGACACTGTAGTCTGTAGTATTTGTCTATTTGAAAAGAAAAATAAACCCACTCTAGTTTAAGTTATATGAGTGTGGGGAAAAATATTCAACAGATGCTGCCAGTACGTGTAGAGGTTTGCGGCACACACGTGGAACTTAGATAAGAGATGTTAGCAAGTCATTGTGTATTTATAATTCCATACCGTATTCGTGCTTGTAAATATCGGTTAAATTCATATTGAGTCATAGGGTCCCGGTGGTCAAAACGATTGAGTCATCAGGTCTTTTTTAAAAACGTTAACTAAACAATGCTATTTTTATTTACATATTTATAAAGAAAATTTTGAAAATAAAATAAAAAGTTACGTGCAATTCAAACATAACCTTTCTTTTTGCACAATATTAAGAATTTCGGTGGCCATATGTATCGGGTGCCATTGCTTTGTGCATATTATTTAGTTATGGCATGCAGTGTAGACAGACGAGTCCTAACCGGCGACTCACCCTGACTCGTGTGAGGGAGCCTTCCCGAGTTTGCTGGTCGTTGGACGGGAGTCCCGGTGACATCTCTGCTGGTATGCGATAAATAAGTTTATTTGTTATAATTTTGGTATGTGTACCGTTGAAAGTACTAAATATAAAATATAAAATTTGAAATTATCCCATTTACCACAAAAAGGTGGACGTTTTTTCACCGTTGACTTGTACAAAAGATAATTAGTGTTTAACCTCTGCAAGAATGTGCGGAACGAGCGGCCGGCGGAGCGAGCGAGAAGGCGCGCCAGAGCGGCGCCTTCTCGCTCTCTCGCTGCTGAGATCTAAATTTCAAATGAATGGACCGAAATGTGACCGAAGCAGTTTCCGAGTACACGGCATGGATGACGTCACCACAAGGGGCAACTCCCGCCTGGACCTGGGCTAAATATTTTATGTAATTTAGATACTTGAACACATTTTTTTAAAAATTATATATATATATATATAGTAAGAATAAAAAAATAAAGTTGAATAATCCACAGCTTGGCGACGGCTAAGCGATAGGGTCGAAATACTTTTCCATAACTTGTTCGTCATCTTCATCGGGTGCTTCTCTTCAGAGGCGGCTGGCGACCATCTCACTGAGAATATACTCATGCTGAGCCAGTGTTCATGGTTTTATAAGAAGGAAATAGTAAAAAACAAAATGTATTAAATAAAAAAAAGTATAACATTACATAAAGTCAAATATTTCATACGTGTCAGTAGAGTGGAATTCTGCATGTCGGCAAACGGCCGTCCTGAAAGATGACTTCCTCACTCCCGCCGCTGTCGGCCACCGCACTCGCCTGGCAGGCGACTCGGCAGCAGGGTTGTCGGGACGATAGTAATTGTATAGATAGGCTTTCTTATGTTAATGGTTTATGCTTTATATTCAACAGATAAATAGCAAAAATATGTTTTTTAAAAAATAGTTTTCATATTCCATAAACTTAAATAATCAATAGTGTATATATTTTTTGGTCTGAATGAGCAAATGAACTACTGCACACTTGCGCGTCCAGGGCTGCACAGGTGGGGGGGGAGGGATCGAGGAAGATTGCCGGGCCGAGCCACTGCGGACCGCTTGGGAGTCTAGAATGGACTCGTTGGGGCCATCGAGTGACTTCATTTGCTCGAAATATATTTTTATATAGATTTATTTACAACGATGACAAATCACGACCTAAAAGATTTTTCAAAAATATTTATTTCCCCGTTAGGAAGCAATCGAGGTAGTTGCAACCTATCAGAGGCAGTTGTAGCTGTCCTTCTATATGTAAAAATTTACTGCAAATCTGCATTAGGTAGTCTCTCCATATGGGCTTCCTTTATTGTAGAACCTAGAGATAACAGTATTGTATGTCTATTTTTTGGATTGAACGTCAATCAAGTGCGTATTTATTACCTATTACAGATTTATATTATTACTGATATGATTAGTAATAATATAAACCTTAGTTATATACATTAGTACACCGGTCATGTAAGCCTGGGATGTGGGTTTAAATCCCACACAAATCACGATGATATTTTTCTGAGAATTTCTTTAATCATCTTCTATGTGTGAACTAATGTGCCTAATCATATTAGTAACAACAGTATTGAAAAAAATAAGCTTATCGCTCTACTGAGAATCGGCCCACGATACAAACCGGCTGCAGGCGTCACTGTGTATAAAAAAATTTGAAAATTAACTTTCTATGAAAAATCTATATATGTAGTTTCAATTTGCAAGTAATAAAAGTTATATTAGAGTAGCACATGCGCTACAACATATCATTAGAAATTTAAAAAAAACTGTCTTTCCGTACCCTTTTAAGGTCTTGTGGTCGCCTTTTAGGGTTTATCGGCATACATTTGCACAGTTCGATATAAAAAAATGAGCGAGCGAGGGTCCGCCTCGAGGAGCGAGCCTCCCGGGCAGTCCTGGAGTGCAGCTACTGGAGTGGGAGGCACTAGTGGCGGCGGGTGCATGCAGTACAATCAACCTCACCACTGAAACGGCCAATTGGACGACTTTAAACTTAGTAAGTAACCAAAAAAGTTATAAAGCACCGTAGAGCTGAGAATTAAGGTGAGAGTTTCTCGATACCGGCAGTATAAGTATTATCATATTATTTGCATAATTTTTATTTTTTCTCGTGAGTTTGACAATCGTGTCTTCCGATGCAAAGTGATTATAACGCCTACTTTGCCGTTTAGCCTTCGTGACTCACTACTCCGCCGGCACGGCGCGGCGTATTTAACTTGTGAATTTATTTATTACTCGAACATTTTGCAAAAGAAGCCGCAATATGTGGTTTTAAGGATGAAGTCCTTCAGCCTACTCGGGTGAGTGCGCCGCGCCGCTCCCGGTTTCCGTATTTGGTAGGGAAGGGAGGCAGGTCGGAGCGAGGCTCGCCGTCGGGGGGAGGGGAGGTCCATTGTCTATGAGAGCCTGACGGTTACTGGAACACTTCATTCTCTGTGGTTTATTTTCTAATTTATATTTTTGTTGGTATTGTACCGCCGGTTATACGGTTCTATGAATTTGTGGTATAAAAATCGACAGCATCGCCGTGTTGCTTAGCAAATATAGAGATGGCAGTATAATTGCGGGAAATATTAACTAATGCTCTGTATAAGTGAGTAATCAGATATTTTCGATTGATTTCGAAAATTTGATTTAGATTTTGTTGAATCCTAATACACAGCTCCTGACGTCTAACACGTGGCCGAATAACAGGAGGTCACTTCTGTCCTGTGTGCTTGATGAACGAGAGATCCGAGGAGTTTCTGGTCCTTTGTGCTTAAAAAGAGAAGGCAACTTACAAAAAGGTCGTACCTAGAAAAGATTTATGAGAAAAGTAGGAGTCTTTGGTTGGAAACAAATTTACTGAGACAGTGAGAGTGCATTCACCCTGCAGAAGCATCGCCGAGCTAATCGACGGAGCCGATGATCGAGACACATTTTTCAGTTATTGAGTCCATTTAAAATAGATTATAAAATTATTTTTAATGCGATTTAATAATTACAAGTATCGACGATGTCTCTGAAAAGTAGAAGAATCCCGATTGTATAAGTGAAAATCTTAGTATTTAATTTGCTTTTATTTAAATGCAAAAAATAAAGAATCATAAATTAAATATCTGCAAAAATTAAAACTAAATTAATTTCACGATATCAAAGAGAAGTGGAGAGTTACGAACAGGTCGTTGATAAATTCTGAAGTGATACTGAAAAAATGGAAAAATATCCCCGAGATGAGCTATTTTTCCTGGCGCAAAGCTGGCTCCGCCCTCGAGAAGTGCCCCAGAGCTGCGGCTCTGCACAAGGCGCGGAATGCCCGCCGCCGTCTAGACGAGGCGCGGGGCTGAAAAACGAGGGCGAGCGCCCAGGAATCCGGCCCGGGAGCTCCGCCTTGTCTTGCAGCACGGGTAGGTTGGTTTGAAGATGACAAGAATATTTTGATCCAACAGTTTCAATGAAAAATATAATTATAATATTATATTAATCGATAAAACTCTCCAAATATTCATAAAACAAATACTCTCGAGCTTTGCGGCCGTGATGGGTTGACATGTGTGGCGTAAAGCCCGTTTGTCTGATAATGTTGAAATGTTTGTCTCGAGAGCGTTGCAGTGCTGCGACTGAACACACAAGAAATAATGTGTTTCAAATTTATATTTAATTGATAAAAAAAGTCATCGAAAAAACCGTGTCGAGTATTGTAAATGTTATCGGTTTGAGGAATTTGAGTATTGTTCTGTTGAATTGCATTTAGCAATCCTTTCGATTTCCGTTTTTCACTCATCAATAAGAAAAACTTTATATTCAATGATATATCTTGAAATCAATGTAAGGTCCTCGAGCAAAGAGCATTCAAACTCAAATCTCCCCATGAGGGACGAAGGCCGCAAGCTGAAAGCAGACGGACGGATAAGGCCTACCCGCGTGTCTCCGGATTAGCCTTTTTACCCACAGTAAAATAATTATGAACCTACAACACAAAAAAAATCTTCTAATGGGTATTATTCTCTCAGAACATGAAGGCAGTTTATTATTTCGTCAGAACTACAATCGAATAACTTTGCTTCACTCGAGTTCGAACTCGTTCGAGTACGGTTTGATAGAAGGAAAACAGGGGAAATACATAAACTCTTATATACAAATATGGTACACGCAGAATTAGTTATACTATTAAATATACTTGGAAAAGGAACTAGTAAAATGTGCTTGGAAAAGGTGACATTCTAAACAGTGCTAGTCTCGCGAGGATGTCTTACCCCGGGACAGGCGCGGCATTACCGACATACCATCGGGCGTGCAGTTTTTCGTTGCGCAGGCCGCGCTGGTCCAGAATCATATTTTAAATCCAGTATACCATACAATGGTGAAAGATGGAAGTGGCGCTCGTTTTATAACACAAAAAATATAAGAGACGACAATCTCGCCATCGCCACCGTACCTCTGGCGATAATTTTACAGTGCTTTGTATGCAGACAGGGTGACCATAACCGACTGCAAGTGAGTCACTATCTAAGCAGAATGCCTTGTGAGATACCAGCTCAGTGGCGTGCAGATGATGGACACCCTAGCGTCGCAACGGCCTTAATTACTTATTTTTTTCGCTTCAATAAAATCAATAAAATCTGATATGATAAGAGTCTGTCGAATCACAGCGCCCAGCGCTCACTCGTGGGCGCACACTCACGGGCTCTAAAAACAATATTATTTATTCTATAACTAGGTAAATATATTATTGTTGCTTTTTATTTAATATTTGGTATCGATGCTTGTTATCAAATTCGCATTTTTAAAGGCTTAAAACGTACATAAAATCAATGCAACCGATTCACACAATATTAAGAAAAATCCTGAAATAATGGTAACAATCGATTAACTAAATAGTATTTATAATATAACAAGATTCTATTTGATAAGTCACATAAAGGTTAAGTTATTAGCTAATTGTGCTAATTTAGTTAGTAGCTGTAAGTTTGGAGGCAATTTTAGGATGTAGTGCAGATACGAACATTTTCGACATATGGAATAGGACATACAAAGGAAAGGGGCTGCTGATGTTCACAAAGATATATATATATATATATATATATATATATATATATATATATATATATATATATATATATGTATATATAAATATATATATATATATATATATATATATATATATATATATATATATATATATATATATGTATGTATGTGAAGTTGTTGTTGTTGATTGTTTAACAGAACGCACGTGTCAGCATTGGAATTATAAAACAGCAAAAAAGATAGCGAAAAATCATTACATAAATTGAAAAATATGTAATTGATTAATGTTTTTTTCTTTGTTTATAGAAAATGAGTTTTATTTCAGACTGTAAAACCGACATCAATTTCTTGTGAACCTTGTATGTCTATGTATATACACACACATATATATATATATATATATATATATATATATATATATATATATATATATATATATATATATATATATATATATATATATATACATATAGATTTAGTGACATTTGTAAACATTGACGGAATACGCGCCTCTGCAGTCTGTCAACACTTTGGCCGTACTCGGTCGCGGCGGCACCGGCGAAGCCTCCATTTATCAGCGAAATCTCACAAAAACTGCCGATATTCGCTACACACGGTACATGTTGGTAAACAATGCGATTTATCGCATCGTGTGTGAGGCGCTATATATGTTTATATATCTATGTACATATAATTCTATATTCTAAAATAATATAAATGCAAAGTTGTTTTTATTTTAGTTTCACGGCAGATGAATCCATGACGTAGAAATTGAAGACTTGGGGGTTGTGTGTTCGTTTCTTCTCACTTCATGAGAGTCCACCCACATTGACCGCCGAAGCTCCCCCAGACACGAGGTCAGTTCCTAGCATTACGTCTGCTAGAATTATTGTCACGTATTTATAATTACTATCATCATATTGATGAATTGAAAAATATGCAACTGTGAGATTCGTCTCGTAACAAAAAAATGTGTAGATATTGTTATAATTAAAAAAATAATGCTAATATTTATTTACAATATGTTTTACGTGTACTTGCAAAATACTTTAAGTATCAAAAGAATATTGAAACAATTTCATGTTTATAAATAATCTAAAAGCATATTAAAAGTATAAAATTGCAAAGGTCTTGTATTCGCTGATACATAGTAGCCCAGCTTCCGTGCAGGTAGAGTAGAGTGCTTTGCATAATTTAGAGCGATGAGCGTTTTTTTTCCAAAAAATACCCAGTCCTCGGACTCCTGACCGTTCCGCGACCGTACCGTGACTGTCCCGCGACTGTTCCGTGAATAGTTAACATCGCTTTGATTGCTTTGTGCTGACTTGCACTCGTATTCTGTATTAATTGCACTCAATGAATGCCGAAGCCTTTGTTAACAGTTGGTAATAAATATGAAGTACAAACGATTGAGTACAACATTTGAATAAACCCTGTCAGTGACAAAGTTCTCGAGTAAGAGCTGCTTCGACATGATCTTTGTTATATTATAACTATTTCTTGTAAATGATGACTCAAAACTATAAGAGAATATCTCTTTTATCCATATTTTTATCAAAACCAATATAATATTAGCCGTACAAATAAGTTTTCAAGGATTTTTTTTAAGTTTGACGATTTATTGTGAAAAAGTTGTTACAAGTTCATTTTTCAAAGTATTGTTCATCGCTAGCCACTACTTTTCTCCATCTTTCTGGCAATTTTCGGATACCATCTCGAAAAAACAATGTGTCTTTTGATGCAATCCATGAATCGATCCAATTTTGAACTTCTTCAAATAAGCGGAAGTACTGACTCTTAAGAGCCTGCGTCATCGACAAAAACAAATAGTAGTCGAAAGAAGCAATATCTGGACTATATAGCGGGTGGGGTAGAACTTCCCATTTCAGCGTTTCAAGGTATGTTTTGACAGGCTGCGCAACATGTGGCCGAGCGTTGTCATGTTGTAAAATTACCTTGTCGTACCTCTCCTCGTATTGTGGCTGTTTTTTCTGCAGTGTTCGGCTCAAACGCATCAATTGAGTTTGATAAAGTTACCTTGTGATGGTTTCACTTGGTGGTAGCAGGTCATAGTATACCACGCCCAATTTGTCTCACCAAATACAGAGCATGACCTTTCAACCATGAATATTCGGCTTTGGCATCGATTTTGGCGTATGTCCAGGCATTACCCATGATTTTTTGCGCTTGGGGTTATTGTATTGAACTTATTGTTTGTCATCAGTCACAATACGATGCAAAAACCCTTTCTTTTTTGCCATTGGAGCAGCTGTTCACAAATAAAAAAACGGCGTTCGACGTCTCTCGTCTTCAATTCATACGGCATCCAATATCCTACCTTTTGAACCATTCCGATGGATTTTAAACAAACGGATATGGCTTGTTGAGTCACTCTCAATGTTTTTGCGAGTTTTTCTTGCGTTTGGCACGAGTCTTCATCCAATATAGTCTCCAATTCGGCATCCTCAAACTTTTCTGGCCGCCCTTCGCGCTCTTTGTCATTGGTATTAAATCACCACCTCTAAAACGTTCATACCAAAATTTACACATGGAAATCGATGAAACATGTTTTCCGTAAGCTTCTTGCAGCATTCGATGGCCTTCAGCTGCACTTTTCTTCAAATGGAAGCAAAAAAGTAAGCTTTCCCGCAAAATGTGTTTTGTTGGCACAAAAGTTGATATATTCGGAGCACACAAAATCTAAGTTGTTTCCACTTCAGCGAAATGACACATAATGAAAAAGAAAGTCTAATGGTGGAGTCATAAAATTAAGTTATTTGCGACAATGTCCGTTTCGATTTAATACTAGCAACGTGATCTCTTAAAATCCTTGAAAACTTATTTGTACAGCTAATATTTTTACAACTGAGGTAGATATTTGACGTGAATCTCTCACTTAAATAAACATTTGAAACACAGTAAGTCTTTAATTGAAAACAATGCGAATTAGAAAGTGAGGCGTTATATTGATTCCTACTCGTCTGTCACGAATGCCGGCGGCTGCTCGGGTAGTCGAGGAGGTCCTCCGGTCCTCGGGGATCGGAGGGCCCGCGTCCTCTCGGATCTCGCCGGGCCTCGGGCCGCGGGGCAAGCGAGAGGCGGAACCCGGATGCGGTCAGTTCCGTTCCAACTAGAGTCCTATTGTTTGGGGATAAAAGAGATAAAAATACAAAAAAACAGTAAAAGAGGTCGGAAGTCGGGCGAGCCTCACGCACTCCCCGCGAGCTCGCAATGCTGCGGCGTACGTTTGCTGCTCGTGCGTTTTTTTAAAAATAGATGAACTTTTTTTGTATAAATTAAACAGTGCTTATTTTTTAAAACTTTATTATATTAATACAAATGGTTGCAGAAAACAATACTCAACGTGTCACGGTCTCAGGAAGTACCAAAATGCCAGGGCGAACGGGGCTCGAATTCTTCCTGTGAAGTTTTTTTAAAAGGTTTTACATAGTTTCCAGTATTCGTATGGATTTTTCAAAGTTAACATATTTATATACTTGGAAGAAAACAATTCACCATTCTGTGTTTAACATCCGAGGAGTGACCGGACGATTGAAAACATGTTAACAAGGAAAAAATAAAAAATATATTTGAAGACACATTTAAAATATACTTTTAAAAATTGGAATTCGTCGCATCGCGCGCTCCTCTTGATTTTCAATGTATATTATTTTCTGTTTTTTTGAATAGCTATTTGGATTTTGTTACTTTCCACACATCGGGATGCCGGGCCTGCAGGCTCTTCGACCGGCGGGGGTCGAGATAGTAACATGTTCAACGAACCTCCTCGCCGCGATGTGGATTATGACGCAATAAATAACACAGCCGGCTCGGCGACTTGTGCAGATTTGAAGGAGCTTGCACAATAGGGGGAGAGACACTAAACGGACCCTGCGTCTTCAAATCCGTAATCTTATTTTCTGTAGCAAAAGAATTGTATGCTAATATATATTTTACGAGCTTCATATTATATAAAATATTATATGACGACAGTCTAGTTCCCGCAGGAATTTGAATTAGACGGAAGGACTTCGCTTTATGGAACAATAAGAAGCCTCGCGCTCGCAGGTCCCGGGGCGCCCCGCAGCCTCCCCGGCTGGGCCTCTCGAGGCGAGTCTCCCGACCCATCGCCCCCGACTACCGCGGCTTCTGTTCAACTGTAGTGCGTGACGCGAGGGCGGGGGCGGGGCGGGGCGGGGGCGGGGCGGGGGCGGGGCGAGGGCGGGGCGGGGGCGGAGGCGAGTGCGGGGGCGGGGGAGGAATTTAATATAAGGCGCCGTGATGGAGGGACCGCACAAGATTTCATCAGCCGAGCGCGGCGCCGTATCTCAAACCCTTCTGCAATATCCCCGAGGTGAAAAAAACGGCGGATAAATCAAACATCCTTTCGGGGACTTCCTGCAAGGATATGAGATGAATAAATTAGGTAATTATCATAAAAAGTTAGGGCCGAAGTGGCAAGGCCGGGCCGGGTTTTCAGTTGCTGCGGACCTCCCGCTCGGAGCCCGGCCGAGAACCATCTCCCGCGCTGCCTGCCGCACCCGCACCCGAACCACAGCCTTCCCCGGGTGCCGGACCTTCTCTATTAAATTAACTAAGAACTCCTGAAGGTCGAGGTTTTTTTGGATTTACCGTATACAAGACCGATGTCAAAGGTTTTTTGAACTAGATACAGACAGTCGCTCCCTGCAGCTTGCCTCCCTGGCTCTCTTGAGGTTTTGACTACTTCGGATTTTTTTCTTATATACTCCTCATTCCGAGATTATCTGAGTTGGGATATCTTTTGTTCGCGGATTAAGACGAGGTTAGAAAGCCACGACGGGTCATAATTCGGCAGATCGGAGATGTTACTGGTCCTGGACGCACGCACCTTGCTATCGCTCCGGTTATCATACAAAACCTTTTAAAATACGACATTTAATTATTTCAAAAATATAAAACACAGTCTTGTAAACTAAAGGGAGATATTTTTATGTTATTTTCCTAAATCTAAGTAATTACTTAGATTTATAATATTCATTTCAATTGAAATGAATATTTCTCTAGAATTTTTGATATTGTTTACATAATCGGATGCCTGTTGTTGTTGCACACTCTCAAAACACAGCTCATACAGGGCAAAATAAATGTAGGTATTATAAAAACAATGTTTTTTTAAAAATTAAAGTATGTTCACTAGATATAAAAGGTTTTGGAAAAAAAATATTTAAACAATTTAGATAAATTCACTAGATTTTATATGGATTGAGAAACCTAAGATTTCAAGATCTATGGTAAAAATGAATCGAAGTAAAAAAAATACAAGATGTTTTTAATAGTACATAATTTTTCAAGTTTCGCCAACATGTTGTAGAAACTCTTCGTACCAACGAACAAAAGAATGGAAATTGCTGAAAATACTCAAACTAAATTAAATATTACAATGGAACTCCACCTAGTACTATCCGTCAAAAATATTGAAAATATCAATGAAAAATATTGGATTGAAAACTTTTAAAAATTTTACCACAAGAAACATTTTGGAGTAAACTTACTTGAGATATATGGCATCGGTACCTAAATTGAATTTAATATATATAGGTCGCATATCCAGATATACAGAACTGGTGGTACTCGGCTGCTGGCATTCGCTGAGCACATTTAATTTTATTTCTGAAAAAAGAAGGCGAACATCAATACAAAGGTAGTCAATGAATCTGATGTTGTACGGTTGACGACGGGGTCGAGCCACGCTGCGACAATTGTGGATTTGTTCAAATCTTTAATCGAAAATGTTTGCGAGAAATTTTCCAATCTGTGTTCGAAAATTGCATTTTCAGATATTCAGTGACGAATGAAGTTGGGCAGGCTCGAGTGCTTTCTCCTATGTATTCCGGCGTTATGAAGAACTGTGTGGGAGACAACTTCCGGCAAATATAGTAATGCTTGTCATTGATTTGTTAGTTTAACGGGCATCAGATAATTAAAAAAACACACTCTAATAACGTTAAAAGTAGTGAAAGTATCGGTAGGTAGGTTTAATATTAAATCGAAAATCCAGAATCATAACAACATTAGTATATATATAATATATGTATATATATATATATATATATACATATATATACATATATATATATATATATATATATATATATATAAATAACGCTCAGAAGGTAAGAGGCGCGTGCCTGCTCAGTCCGCGATCGTTCATTACCAGCTCGCGACGCAGTGCGGAGGCGGACCTGATCTCGCTCCCGAAATAACACCATTCAAATTAAATACTGAGCACCGTCATTGTGTAATCTGGCTTTGGAAATCGAGCAAAACTTGTAATCGGGAACTGGGGATCTGCATCAGGTAACGATGACTGGCGACTAGTGGTCGGTGACTTGTGATCGGTGACTTCTGGCAGCCGGTGCAGACAGCTTCACTCCCCAGCTGTCGCCGCCGTCTCGGACCGACCGCTCCGGCGATGAGATGAGCTTTGAGATGCAACCGCGACTCATAGCAGATTGTGCGGTTGAGACTTTGTTACTAAATACACGGATTACTTTGTTAAACATAATGTATTAAATATTTTTGATAGAGAATATCATAATAAATATCATTATACAAAATATTTGGTGTCGTTCAAAATTATTATTTTTGACTTGCTTGAAAATGCCAACATTACGTGTCGGGCGAAACTAGTAGCGCCAAGAAATAAAAAGTTGGAACAACACCAAGACTACATCTTGACTTAAAAATATTATTTAAAATGGTCATAATGTTAAGTAATTTAAGTATTTCCATTATTATTTTTCATATTATGATAATTGAAAATCTGTTTTTTTTTAAAAAATCTTTGGATTGTGACACAATCTACTATAAAAATAGCCATTGTGTGTGTGTATGTTTCATTTTTTGCTTCTCTATAGAATATCTTAAAAGATACAACGCTGATTTTTTGCACGTAAGTTTAGTAAATTTTTCCGCAGCTATGTGCCGAATCTCAAGACGATAGGATAATATTTTTATTCATAAACTAATTTAATTAAACTATAAAATATGCTCTAGCGAGTTTCAATATGTACGAATTATAGGATTTTATTGTTCAACGCAAGAATTTCAAATTTAGAACTTTTACAAAAAAACAAAATATGATGCTTCTTAGAAATTTTCAGTTTATGTCAACTTGACACAAGTACCAATTTTATTTTTTTATCGAAATTGCGTTAGAAATTATTAATCACATCATTAATAACTTAAAATGCCTCCTTAAAAAATAACACCGTCTAAGCACAGCAAACGTAATTAAAAAAGAATAGCACAATTGAACGTGATAAAGACTGCATCTAATAAAGAACAGTGCAGTGAAAGTGATTCGTTGTTTGTGACACAAAATGTGATATTTCCTAGAATGGCTTTGCTTTCGAAATTAATATCCGGTTATTCAAAATATATGTGTACAAAATGAAATCAAATATTCATCTAATTGTCAGCCAAACATATGTTCAAACACTATTGCATCGTTCATCGAATACGTCATTTTATGACGGGCTACATTTCTAGTAATAAATAATGCATATTCAAAATTCACGCATCAGAAAACCTACAATGATGGAGTGAATGTCAGCCTGCACTGTGAGTGGGTAAGCGGCTTATCGATTTGCTACCTCTAACTAAATTCTCATCATATAATTTTATTATTGAAAAAAAATACCTGAGTGATTTTTCCACACGTTAATTTTTATTGGTGACCGATTTCGCCAGTTTCGTTCATTAGAGAGACCCTTGTCCTAAGTAAAACTATAAAAACACGACATGTTGACATTTCAAAAGGTTACATAGTGAGCACACAGAGTAGGCCCGGAGCCGCCCGCTCCAGGTGCGGGTCACTCTCTTTGATTCCGGGCAACGCTCGGAGGTCACGCGGTAGAAGACGAACACAAAATTTCTTAAACTTTAAACATTGTCTGTGTAGTTTCACTTGCAGCTATTGCATGAAAGATAGCCATTCGAAACACAACGAACCTCGGTCTCATCCTCTCGAGATTGGGCGGCGCTGCAGCGCTAGTGCGATCGCGCGGGCGGCGAGTTTCGGCAAGAGTCGGTCTTGCGACAGACGGAGTGGAGAGGCGGAGCGGGCCAGTGGGCGGCTTGGGGCGTGTGGGCGCGCGGCTGTGGGCGGCGGGCGGCGGGCGGCGGGGCGTGGGCGCGCGGCGCGTGGGCGCGCGGGACTCGAGCCGGACCGGTCCGCTCTTGCGCCACGCCGCCGGGCCGTCGCATCCGAAGCGAATCGGAACAATTATTAAACCACCACGTGCGCGTTAACGCACGCGAGTGGACGTCATAAACGCTGCAGTGTATTCAAATTTTAGTCAAATCGAGGCAGTATATTGAGCCGCATCGTGCGCACAGGGCTTCACCGGGAATCCGATGAGATAGCAAAAGTCTTCAAATAAATTTTCAAAGTTGTAAAATCAGAAAGGAAGATCGCGACTCCGTCGGAAGGACGAACGCCCGTTGCGAGCGGTGAGTCGGAGGAATGCCACAAAAATAATTATTTATCGACTAACTGCCATCGCTTTGCGACATCAAGCTTGCAGTTATTTGAACCTACTATCCCAATTATCCTAACTTAACAGTAAAGTTTTTTTTGCGAAATGTTAACCTCATCAAACTTAACTTTCAGTTCGTCCGTTCTATCTTTTCGTAAATGAGTGTTCGATCGCGCTCATCGTCGCTCAAGGTAGCCCGGCTTCCTCCCCGGCCCTTCTGAATCACTTGCGAGTCTTTCTTTCCCATATTTTAAACCAGCAACTCATTGTGTCACGTCACCGAAGCCTCCGGCGGGCGTGTCGCACGGCGAGCACAGCGCGGGGGCGGCTGTACCGCCTCACATCACCGTTCCATTAACATCTGTTCGTTAATTATCTCAAAACGATTACTTAATTTTTAATGGAGTGATAGTAAACAAGTACACCAAGACAAGGGAGGATTGAATGCATATCCTACTGATATGCTGGAAATGTTGAATAATGATTATGAGGGCTCCTTTATTTATAAATATATTTTATAACTCGCTACTTCACTTACATTCGCTATATTTGATAAGAAATCATTTATTTTTTTCCTTTTTATTCCTATTTTACTAAGGGAAGACACCTTCCGCTATATAAACTAAGCTGGATTCAAAGCTTGACTGGATCCGCTCGGACGAGACAAAACTGAGTATATTTTGTGAAAACATTTGCGAATGATAGCGATCGTGATTTGCCCGGCTCCACTCTGCTATCGTTGTCCTCAGGCCGGGTATCGGGTCGAATCTATAACCAAAACGTGACGCGGCCGAATACCTGATATATGGAATCCATTCAAAACGCCCGTCAGACACATCTTCATACTCTGTTGCATACAAAAAACATTTCAGCGAATAGGAAAATAGTTATCGATTATTAAATAAACCTTGTTTTAGTCATATATAGTATGTAGAAAAAACTGAACATCACGGTATTTTTTAAATTTAAACTATATGGTAATTGAAAAAAAAAAAAATTATTGGTAATTGAAAATTTTGATGCTAATAATGAAGCATTAGAAATTGTGTATCTGATTGGAAATTGTGTATCTATTATAAGTAGAGATCGTAATAAAAAATGACCTGATCCGAGAAAACGCCGAAAGAGTCCCTCTACCTGTGAACCTCGGCAGCCGCAGAGGTCTTCAACAGAGGTTTCGCGCACCGGCGGCCTCTGCGGACAGGGGGCGACTTCTTGCACTCTATCGTATTGATTGATTTGTCAGCCGATACAAGTGACACCACCGAACCGACACTATCCAAATGATATTTTTTATCAATAGTTTTGATAGCATGTTTGCTGGGATCTGTTGGATGATGCTTATATAAAGAGCTTTCAAAAGAAATCGTTAATAACAATAAACATTGAAAATGACATACCTTCTAATTACACTAATATAATAGAGGGCTTTTCAGCACAAGACGATAAAAGGCACGTAAGTCATTCTGAATGTTTATAAACTAAGAATCTTTCACAAGGATAACCTGATTAAAATTAGCTGTTGAACTGACCGTTCAGAATAATATATATTTAATATTTTAGTCAAATTATTTGGTAAGTCCAATTTCCACTTATTTACGCTACTTGTTTTATTTTCGTGGTATATTGCGTCTAATTGCTAATGTAGTCCCGTCAAAAAAATAAAAAAAGAAAACATGCCTATCTACTATAATAATATTCATTGTGTGTGTGTATGTTTCATTTTTTGGTTTTCTATAAAATATTTTAAAAGATACAACGCTGATTTTTTGCATGTAAGTTTAGTAAATTTTTCCGCAGCTATGTGCCGAATTTCAAGACGATAGGATAATATTTTTATTCATAAACTAATTTAATAAAACTATAAAATATGCTTTAGCGAGTTTCAACATGTACGAATTATAGGATTTTATTGCTCAACGCGAGAATTTCAAATTTAGAACTTTTACAAAAAACAAATTTTGATGCTTCTTAGAAATTTTCAGTTTATGTCAACTTGACACAAGTACCAATTTTATTTTTTTTATCGAAATTGCGTTAGAAATTATTAATCACATCATTAATAACTCAAAATGCCTCCGAAAACGTCATTATGTGACGGGCAACATTTCTAGTAGTTAAATAAAAACACTGAAAAAAAATCTCAAAAATTGTAAAATTAAAAACCACTGGAAATTAATTTAAAACAGGTAAACTGTTATCATCACTGTACTTGTCTCCTAGAACCTCAGTGATTCCAGCTTAAGGAAAAATTTCTCACTGAGAGATCACGGTGGCTGAAGTCCTGATCCCTCCGTCGGCGGCTCAGGCCTCGTGGACGTCCCGGCGGGGACCCCGGAGGGTCGTGCTTGCCTTGAGATTTATTTATTTTTAATGGGGTTGAAATATACTTTATATATATATGAAATATTTTTGACAGAATGTAATCGGAAGAGATCCATTTTGAATGTTCCATATTCCACAATATGGATGAAAAAAAGTTATATCGCAAAAGACGTGAGTGCCCGCAATTTAGCAAAGATTATGCATTGGTCACACACATGAGAACTGCTGTTTAAACTCTTGCTGGTTTATAGGATTTATTTAATTAAATAGATTTTCGACATTTCCTATACAAAAGTTTCAACATTTTAGTTTAGCGAATACTTTTCAAAAATTTATTTTATTTCTTTATTTGCGTAGTAGCACGCGCCGGGTATCCGCTAGTATATATATATATATATATATATATATATATATATATATATATATATATATATGTGTGTGTGTGTGTGAGTGCCTTTTTGAAGGAATGATTCTACTTCTAAAAGATACTCATTTCCAGCAAATAATATTGAAATTAATTTTAAATAGGAAAAGAATTCACTTCGCGGAAGATTCTAGAATGCGCAAGTTGTAAGTTAAAAGTACAATCTGCAGTCATTGTACGGATCTCGTACGGGCAGACCCGCGATGTACTCGTATAATGATGCTCATCGCGGCGGAGGCAGACCCGGGCGGGGAGGCTTCATGAAAAGTTCACTGAAGAGAAGCTTGATAGTGACAAAAAATTACATAAAAATCAAACGGTATATATACTATATAGTTCATTTTAAGTTTGAAATCGTGTAATTTTGCTAGTTTTTTATTATAAATCTAAAATTTAATTATATATTTAAGAAAATACTATAAAACTAGTCGATTTTTTAAAAATACAAATATATTTTATATCTTACATTATAATTGAAACGAACAAAAACTGCTTTGAGGGATTTCATTATTTCAATTTTATAACAAGTATTTACGTACACAGCAGCTCTCTGAGCGAGCGGTCATGAGACAGCCAGGGGGCGGTCAGGGGGCGATCAGGGGGCGGTCAGGGGGCGATCAGGGGGCGGTCAGGGGGCGTATTTTTATGCTATTATTAAGATATTAAAAGGTTGGAGTCCTTCATTGGGGGACTTGCACACTTCTGATCCATATTTAAATCTATTTTTTTATTTAGAACTTGCGATCGCCCCCAAGAATAAATAAAATGTTGGGAAAAAAATAAATACAACGCGGAAGAAAATAAATATAGTAAAAAATAAAATATGTGTTAAAAATAATGATTTCGAAGTGAAAACGATAAATATTTATAAAATTACTTTGTAATTTATAATTAGCGTTTTTTGTTCTACTCATGTGATTTGACATTTTATTATTATTGATGTCAGATAATAAATTCAAATAAAAAAATTAAATATAATATTTTATGTGGGCGAATTGCTCGTAACACGGACACGCTTCCTAAGCGGGGGACTCTACTTAATGTCAGTTAAACATTTGCTTAAAAAGATATATCGAGAGTTTTGGCAGAAAAATGAATGAAGCTTCCCTCTATTCAGTGCTCGACACATAAAAGCCTTATTGCTCTATTCGATGACGTAATGAGCATTCGCGGGTCGGGAGAGCTCGCCGCCCGCGGGGGCTCCCCCGGCAAACTGCAGCCGGTCCTCTTCTCATTCTTCCTTTGGCGCTGCTACGTGCCTCTCGCGACCTATCTCTCTCAGTTTCCCGAGAATAACGAAAACGAAGAAAGCGGAAATGGATCCGGAAATCTCACTACTCACGACGAGGAAATTTTTTGAATCTGGAAAACTCTCGTCAATTTCGCTTTATGACGATAGAGGAGAATGTAAAATGTGTCTCATTTTAATCCATCAAAAATCTATTTTATCCATCAACTCAAAAATCCATCGTTGGTTTCAGTCCTTGCATTCGACGATCTTGCAAGACATGGATGGCCACACCGCGGCTCGCGGGGTGTTTACTTTTGGCCCGCGAAGCATATGCAAATTATATATATGCAAATGTTTTAAAAAACATATTTGGACTAGGAGAAATATCCCGCATTATACAAACATGCTCTATCGATGATTTCGCTATTTGGAAACACTTACACATATGAACAGATTTTTACTCGAATGAAGCATATTAAATCTCATATGAGAACACGAATTACTGGTGAGCATTTGGAAAAACTGTTTGCGTGTAGCAACAACATCAATCGTTATCAACATTGATGCACTTATTTCTGACAAAAAAAACCAGACGTCTCACTAAAATTTATTATCATTTGTTTATTTATTATTATTATTTTTTGAATTGCCTAACTCTTATCTACTAAATATGTTTGATTCACATTCACACACACATACACGCACATATACGCACACACACACATATATATATATATATATATATATATATATATATATATATATATATATATATATATATATATAAAATTAAAATCAAATTACAAGATTCTTTTATTTTCATTTGTTACTTCACCTTTTTGCTCCATTGGATCGGCTTGCCGTCAGCTCGTAGGGGGTCGGCGCGATGGTTGCCAGGGTGTTTCCAGGTGAAGATGATTGTCTTAGTCTTCCCCTGGTTAACTTTGATCCTCCATTTTTCGTAAAAGGTACTGATTAAGTCGAGTCCGACCTGGAGTCTTTTCACGATGGTGTTAGTGTGATTTGAAGTGGAGTAGCAAGCAGTGTTGTCTGCATAGAGCGCTAGAACGCATCCCTTGGGAGTGGGTAGATTGCTGATAAAGTGAAAAAATAGGAGTGGGGCTAGGACTGGACCCTGGAGAACTTCCACCGGGACTGGTCTCCGGCTGTCTCGAAGGCGCCTGAGATTATGTTCGCCAGCCCTGCTGGGCGCTCGAGAGTCACATTTTGGGTCGGGCGATCGTCGGCAGCGATGGCCGCCAGCGAGTCTCGTACGAGAGCCTCCGTGTATTCGTTGCGCATGTCTTGGGTGAGGGAGTGCGATCTCTCAATATATATAAATACAAACACACACAGAACTCTAACTATTTGGGCTTGGAGTCAATAACTATGAATAAATAAAAAAATAAGGAGTCTGAGAGAGCGAAAGAGAGAACTGCAATGGAAGGACTCTGAATTGTATTGATATATTTCTGGTATATATCATATTCCATTTAAGAAAATCATAAAAAGCTGTAAAGATAAAGTTTATCTTATCTTGAGCCTTGGATTAATTTAGTATTTCTACAGAATAGCTAAAAAAAAACTGGAGCAAGAAAGTGATGGAATTTAAGCCCAAACCTTACGGGAGGCGAGCGTTCAAGCTACTGGACCAAGAAGTGGTTAGGATATGTTAGGTTTGATAAATTTTTAGCATTGCTTAAGACACAAATATTATTTGGGAATGTCGCTGTTTACTCTACGCCAGGGCGCAACCTGCCCCGCGGATTGAGCCCGGGGAGGAGAATTCTGGGAAGGGGGGGTCCGGCTAGCCTCGGGTTTGATTCCGTGAAATCACTTTTAATACACTTCAGTTAAAAAATATTGATTTATCGCTCACGGGAGAACAGATCTAATGAAATGTAACACAGCCAGCATCGGCAAAAGAGGCACCTACACAGCAGCGGAATATATGCACGAGTAATTGAAAATTATACAAGATATTTCACCCGTTTGATTATTTTCAGAATTAGAATTTGTGCAATGAAAACGAAATATGCTACAGTTCACATAACAGTTCCCGATCAAGCGGTCGACATTGCCGAGTCGGCGTCCGCAGCCTCCTCGGGCAGGCAGGGGCGCTCATTAGCGAGGCGCAGGGCGCGTGACGTCACCGCCGCTCCGTATAATATTATTTACATAAACGACTTTGTCGGGGTTTTTCGCAACTTCTTTCTTGGCACAGGTTTCGCGGCGACGGCCATTTTGTTTTTATTTTTTGGCTCAAATTCGTAACCACGTTAAATATTTAACATGTTCTTGTCTTGACGGCGACTCTGGAGACAAATTCCCGTTTATATAGTCAAAAAATTGTTTAACCTCACAGTTATGGCAAAAAAATAGCCATGGGTATTAGGGTGTCCCTTATATGACCAAAAAATTTTTTTTTTCAAATTTCGAAATGCATACCCTCTACTTTTTTTACTAATGCTATAAGATACTTAAATATAAAATTTCATCTTTCTAGCATAATTGAAACCAGTGCCGACCGAGCTTCAAAGTTTAGTAAAAAACGTGTTTTGTCTTGATATTTCGGTCTGGTATAAAATCATTATAAATGCAATAAATTAAGTGAATAAAAGTAAAAATTCAATTAGATGAACATTAATTTTTAATCAAAAACATAAAGTAATAACAATCAGTCAGGGTAACTTTTTTTTAGAGTTGTTTTTTTACAGTCCGGATACAATTTTCTATGTTCCTGGACACAGCGCAGCAAGAACTGTTTTTGTTCTTCTTCAGCCGTGATAAGTCCGTTAAAATCTTGCATCATTTTAACAGCCCTTTCAGCAGTATCATTCACAACTCTCAAATAATTAATTTTTCATTTAGCTTCCAGAAAAGCAGCATTATTATTCCAAGAAGATACATCTTCCTTTAGAAAACTGTCGTCGATCTGCAGTCGTGATAAAAATTGTTTGCTCTTTTCCGATACGAAATCATGCAGTGTTTTGTCTGGAAAAAAAAGAAAAATAAGACAAACAACAAAAAAAAATCTACAACAATTTAAATATATTTAAATAAAATATACAAAAAGTCAATTTAACTTACCAAACAACCTTTGAGGAAGTTCTTCGTTTGACGGGTCATCGCGTTTGCTAAAATCTGAGGTTTTGTCCCGGTTGAAGTTGGCAATCATTTTCTTCTTAGTTTGGTTATCAACTTCATCATCAAACAGTGATAGAATAACTGTCTCTTCACATAAATACCACAAGTGATGGCTAAACTTGCTTATAGAAGCATTAGAAATTGTTGCGTCAACTTTTTCGTACTCTTTTAACATCTTCAAGAAGCGCAAATCTTGGTTAGGTGCTTTGATCGCCACTGTACATTCGAGCCAAGGTTTAACATACAATATCACGACAAATAAGAAACCATCTTGTAGAGCCTTTTTGTCCTTCGCAGTTATTCTGCATTGTGACTGAAGTAAACAATTTTTTTTAAAGAATAAATCGTTCTCGCCATCCAGCGTGCCTGATGCATGGCTCCGGGGGGGCTTAGTTTTAATTTTTCCTCTGTGTCTCCTCCCAAAATTATTACGCACAGTTCGACCAATTAGTGGTAGTCATCTCTTACATAACCTTTGTCTAATTCTGCCTTATAAAATATTAACAAAGCTTGAATGTCTGTCTCGGCAACACGTTGTTTTACGAAATTAAGAGATGGTTCAATGTTACTAGCGTCGATGTTTTTCCAATTTTCTCTGAACTTTTTAAGCATTGGAATATCTGGGCTACTAGTAATTTGCTTAATTTTGCTTTCAAAGACAGCTTTTAGGACCAATTCATAAACATGATGACGACAGGTGAAAAGCAGAAATTCTCTTCCTAAAGTTTGCTCCAAAATAGCACAAGCTCCATTAATATGGCCAGTATTGGAAGCTGTTGTGTCGCAGCACATTATTTGTACTTTATCGTCAAAAAGAGCTGTTGAGACAGCCTTACCTTGATGTTTTCCAGAAGAATGTTCTAGTTTCGGCACTGCAAGAAGCTGTTCCTTATCGTCAAACGAAGCAATAACTGGCAAGCGTTCTTCTTTAGAACTTCGTACATCCAACCTGGGTAATAGTTTCCATCCCAATGGACTGTGACTACGTCGGGTACATTGTTTTGGAAGTCAGATTTTAATGCTTCTGCCCTTGATTTTCTAGTTTCAGCAGCTAGTGATTCTCTTTGTCTTACAACCCTTTCCTCTTCTTCCATTCGTCGTTGTTTAGATCTATCTTCTTTTTCCGCCAATTTTTTATCAACACCACCTAAGCATCCCGGTCGACCTGGCTCTCTCTGTTTCATTAAAAATAATTTATCTTCCTCTATTTTCATTCTCTCAAAAGCATCAGCATGTGCAATATCAAACAAATTATCAAGATCAATTTTGAAATTGTTCTCACGGCTCTTGAACGTAACCTGAGTTTTCTTACAATTTTTTTGCATCTCTCTCCAAACATGATATAAATCAACAATTTTTTTCACGCAGTTAGGAAATGCCCCTGTTGGAATTCTTGTTTTTCCCAATATATGATGCACTCCCTAATCACAAGATTTGCACTTTCACTAACAATCAGTTTAACCTCAAGAATATTGTAAAATAGGACCGAGAGAAATTGTCGATTAGATGGTAATTTTGTACCATTTATTTGATATCTAGGCAAACCGATAAGGAAATTATTTTGTTTAACACTCCGTAATTCCACCGACATGTCAACGCACTAAACAATGAAGCACTACTAATCTCAAAAACCACGTATGAAATGACAAATAAAACATGTAGGTAACTACATGTTTTATTTGTAAAAGTCACAGCGCAGTACTTACGCAACTTGTATGGACAAGTTAAAATCGCAAGTCGGCACGGGTTACCGTTTATAAATCGAACTAATATTTTTTTCTAGACAATATAGGGTTATTACTAAACTTTTAAGAAGGTATACGTAAAAAAATATTGAACTTGAATTTTAAAGGACACCCTAATATATATATATAATTTTTAAAATTATAATTTATCAAAATTAAAAAATGATTGTCAGCCATGGCGAAAAGTCTCGGGAACCGGTCGGTCCAGTGCGGTCCCGGTAGGGCCCCGCACCCCGGCTCCTTGCCCGGCTCCTTGCCCGACGTCCTGGAGCCCCCACGTGCGGCTAACTAACGCATTTCCGGGCTAATTACTCGCCGGGGGGTGACCAGAGCCCCGGAAGTGACTTCAGCGCGTTGAAACACGTCAGTAGGCTTAACTCCTATTCCAGTAGTTCTACTTTAAAGTCTCGAAATCCTTTGTGAAGACTTGCCATTTTGTAATCTCCATCATATAATAGACGAAAAATTAATATTGTTTCCTGCCTCTCGGTGTGCTAGGTGAACCGATATTTTTTACTATCAACATATATAAGTTCTAAATAATATTTGCTTAAAAACACGTGTTATGGTGTAGTTGAGGTTTTTGAATTTTAAATAAACACATTGAATCATTAAAAAACGAATAAATGAACGGTCATCGTGGCGCGAATATTGAATCGTTAAGCCATTTTAATTTTATAACGAGAATTTATTATTTTGAGTTGCTGATTTACATTTTAAATGTGGATAATCGTATTGTAATAAATGAATAATTATGCCATATAGGTTTGCTCCACTTAGGGCTGTCAAATGTCACTTTAAGCATAATGCAAAACAAACTAAAATTTGATATTTCTTTAGAAATCCATACGGTTATTCTGTACTAAAAAAAAAATCATTAACATATATTTAGCTGGCATAGCGAATAATGGATTTCTAGTTCCTAAAAAGTTCCCAAAAACCTAACAGTGTTTCGTTTATGTTGGAGTTCATTTCTATCCACAATTTTAGATGGTAAAAAAGCGTAAAGTCTCTTATTTTAGCGCTATTTAAAAAAAAAAAAAAATGCAGCCTGTTACAGCTTATTGTCCAAGAAAAAAGAGTTATTGGAAGGTGGAAACTTACGTGGAAGACGAGAGTACAGCCGATTTAGTCTGACCGGCCCAGGATCTATTATATATGATCTTCATTATTTTGTATTTCCCTTCTATCTTTAGATTATGTCTTCATCTATTTCTCTGTTATTTACTCATATTCCATTTGCTTTTCAGTTCATAGAATTTGATGTTTTTTTACTTCTTAACTATGATTTACATAAAATATAAATATTTGAAACAGAAAATACTTTTTTAGTTTCCATAAAATAAGAGTTATATTAATAATATGTATTAATTAGATAAGCCTCATAAGTATTTTTTTTATAAGCAAGAAGAAGAAATCAGTTTAAATAAGTCTGTTTAAGTTATAAATCTGGAGTTTAAAAATATTTAATAGGTAATACATTTACTAAACATGAATTAAATTCCGGCAGTTTAATTGCGGGAGTACCTTCAAATTTATATATATATATACCATATATATATATATATATATATATATATATATATATATATATATATATATATATATATATATATATATATATATATATATATATATATATATATATATATATATATATATATATACAAACCGATTAGAGAATTTAATTTATTTATTTGGTGTAAAAGTCAATTCCCATCTCTAGTGAATGGTGCAATCGAGCGATAAATAAATTACATTTATCACATCGAATTGAAAATCGGTCGCTAACCGACATTTTAACATACGGCAAACACATTTGAATAAAATATTATCGGAAAAAATAATAGTCGGAGTTCTGGACTCGCGATAATTACATAATTAGGTCTATTGATATTGAATTATTACATGGTCGTAAATTCATAAAATTGTACAATTAGTGACGGATTATCGATTATTCAAAACCATTATACGAGTATTTTATTCAACTACACCATAGGCTCCCATCGGGGGCGGTACCGTCCCCCGGTGGGCGCTGGAGTTTTCCAAGGGGGCGGTGGCGGGTCCAAGGGAAAATGGGGGGCGTTATGAAATACCTCTATGGTATTTTTATATGGAAATAAAATTGGTATAATTATAACTGTTATGTCAAAGGGGGCGTTTGAATTTTTTTCTTGTCAAGGGGGCGGTGGTCAATAAAAGGTTGTGAAACTATGAACTACACTAAGGACAACGCTCACAAAGTAAGCCTTCGTCCTCAATTATATAACTGTATGAAATTATGGTTTTTGTATAGAGATTATTTAAAGCCGTAATTAACAATTGGGTTTGTTTTTTGGTCAAATCTTTATGGACCCCCTCACATTGAGTTAAGCGTATACCAATACCTCGCTGATATAGGAGAGTTTGTTCAACATTTGGGTCATTTTGTAGGAAATGATTATCTAATTTTTGCCCAAATTCTAGTCCTTCGAGGATGACTTTTGCTGTGGACGCAAACGGTTCAGACTTTTCTTCATCAGGATCACTGTCACATGTCTCCGCAAGCCTGACGCGCTAGGAAGACGGTCGCTTTAGAATAAAGGGAATTAAAAAATGACTTGAAGTATAAGCGCTAGTGTCGCCGAGCGGACGGAATTTAAAAAGGACTGCCGAATATTTTTGTATTATACTTAACCCCATATTTTTAAAAACCGTATAAAAGTGAAATCGTGTAAATCGGGGGATAAGTGTATTCAACTATTGACTTTATTTGAAATGACAATGTTGAGAAAAAATAATTAAGAACCCGTTGATTCACCGCGTCTCCGTGTCCCTCGCGTTCCCGTCCCCGCAACCCCCGTGCCGAGTTATGCGGCGTCTGGCGACCAGTTCGGGCCATCGCCTTCCCACGAAAGGAAAAAACGGAAGCCGCGCCGTACGCTGACCCTCGCCCCACCTCTCCCCGCCTTCCCAGTTGCCACTTTTGAATGCTCCTTACCTACTCACGTCGGGGTTGGTGCTCCTTAATTTAGAAACGCCACACAAAAATAATAAAAAATATCAACTTAAATTTTAGCGCTTAATGATTGCTAATTTTGAGTTTTTTATCGTTTTCTCGTCATTCCAAATTTCTCATTTAAATCAAACAAAAGATTAAAACAAACCGAGAGAATGAAATATTATTAACGAAAAGACAATGATTTTAAATTTAAATTGAAATTGCATTTTCTCATCACTAGAGTATACATACAGCCCGAAACCATGTTTTAACTTATGATCCCTGACTCGCAAATTCCATAAGAAATTACCATAGTTACTATGAAATACTTTTTTTTGTACACATAGGAATATATTCTATTTTGAGTTTTATAAAATAAAACGGAACAGCACATACTACGGGTGTTTGCGGCCATTGATGGTGGATTTATTTTGGGATTTGGGGAGCGAAGTCCTCGATGAGGGACGTCTCGGGATGAGTTTGGGTCTCGGAGCTTCGAGCGCGACTCCGACAAGCCTCGCGGATGATTCGTAAGTGATTCTGAACCAAATTATGATGAGTTTATTTGTAAGCAAAATGTTAGTTCGAAGGTTCAAGGATATCTGCTGGCATTACGCTATAATCACGTTCGTGCTAGGAGCATTGGGCGCACTTCGTAACGATAGTTTACAGCCCCGGAAGGCACTCACAGATATCATCCCTCGTAGCTGATCCTAGAAATTCATTAACACTGAGATATTTTAGTTTTGCGGAAGTTTTCATTTGTTATTCGTTTCTGTTAAATAATATTGCGAGCACAACGAGCTTCTACAAGGGGAACGTAGATCTATTGATTTAATATTTATAAATAATAATTTTGTACGATGAGTCTCTGAACAGTTACCTAATGGAATGAACAATATGATATTTTCAAAGTAGATATAAAAACAAAATGAGTATTGATCAATAATTTTATTTAAATTTCTAGTTACAATTATTGTTATAGAATGAAAAAAACAATGTGAGCGCCGCGAATTGGTCATTTCTTCTTACCAAACTCTTTATGCTTTGTCAGCTGACGCAGATTATATTTACTACAAAATAATATTTAAAATTCGTATAAAAATACAAAAGTAAAAAAAATAAATCTATTATTATTCATAAACGCAATTTTTTTTTATTTTCACAAAGAATTTAACAATTCAAATGCTACTAAATTAAAATTATTTATTTAAAGTTAAATATGATTTTTTTGAATAATTATATTTATTATTAGCCTATTTGTATTTTGTTTGTTCCGTGTTTATGAATATTTTACAAATTGTTATTATTTACTGAATATGTTTTAGAACTATGATATTATTTAATTCATTAAAAAAATATGAAAAATTATAACAATATAAAACAGGAACTAAGACTTAAAAGTGAACATGCTAGTTACATAAATGAAATATTTGACTGTAACATTTCAAGGTGACGGCACGTTCTCGCGCAAAGTGACCAGTCTTGAATGCATTTACAATTCAAGTTGTTTTTTAGTTTAAACTAAGCATTGCTGTCACCTATTAAATGGAAAAATCTTGATTTCTTGGTAAAATATGAAACTGTCGACCGTATTGCGGTTCTACCTCGGGACACGGAATTGATTACTTATATCGGGTTGGCGGCCGGAGGTCCGGGGGTTCGGGGGTCCGGGGGTCCGTGGTCCGGGGGCCCGTGGTCCGGGGGTCCGTGGTCCGGGGGTCCGTGGTCCGGGGGTCCGTGGTCCGGGGGTCCGGGGTCCGGGGGTCCGGGGCCCGGGGGCCGGGGCGGGCGGGACGGGGTGGTGCTCATCACGGGCAGCGGGAGATGTCGGGCATGGTCTTCCCCTTGCAGCGGGAGCGGTAAGACGGCCAGCCGAAGAAGCCCATCTTGTCATACATGCGCTTGGCGCAGCGCACGTCGTCTGACAAGTCTTCGTTGAGTAGATCTTTAAATTCAACAAAAATATGTTCAAAACACTTATAATGCCGATCGCTGCGTACTCTCCCTAGTATGAGCAATAAAAGTTGGAAGCTGGCTTAATATGTTGCTAGTTGTTGTGAGATAGCTAAAATGTGATGTAAGTATTAGTATAATAATATTGGATAAGTTAAGTTAGTATTATTTATGTATAAACATTGAATAAATTAAAAAGTGAGTTCTTGGTGAAATTCCTACATAATACTTTGTAAATGCAGAGGTGTCACTGTATATAATTTATTTATTAATGTTTGCATTAAATTTAAAATAAAATATTGTGATTTGTTAAATATGTCCTTTACCTTCACACTTCATGGTGCAGAGTCCCCCTTTGCGACCCTTCTTGCACCACTCGCTGCTGTTGAGCTGCGTGGGAATAATTCACACTTGAGCATCGAGGCAAATCAAATTAAACGAGAAACTCAAATACACACTTGAGGTTGAGAGCATGTGTTGGGGGCTCAGGAACCTAAGAGAACAAAACACATGTGATAGTGTGTAGTAAACAAATAGTGACAAGACATGATACCGCGTAACACACGATCATCGCCACCTGCTAGCTTAGTCCACCCCCGCGATGCTGCACCCCAGCAATGCTGCACCCCAGAAATGCTGCATCCCCGCGATTCTGCACCTTGGAAGGGCGTGGCTAGTGGGAAACTAGCGCGTCTCACCCATTGTATATATTTTATGACCAAGATATATTTTATTAAAAAAATCAAATTTTTTGACAGAGAGTACTTGATAGAATTCAATTTTTATATTTTAAATAAAATAAAATGCTTGAGTGATTTTTCCACATGTTAATTTTTATTGGTGACCGGTTTTTCTAACGTGAAAGGTTGGCGTAAGCGTTCACCAATAAAAATGATCACGAGGAGAAATCACTCAAGTATTTTATTTTATTTAAACAATATATTTTCTAATGAGAATATATGTGCCCATAATTATGAAAGTAGTCTAAGTCAAAAATAAAAAAAAGAGTTTATCAGTTATTTCACATCACATTATTTTAAACTAATTTAATTCAATGTAATTTTTACGACATTGTCAAAAATGAACGGTTAGATAGTGCTTGTTATTTCAACATTATAAGGAATTCATTTAGTGCTAATTATGAAAGTGGTCTAAGTCAAAATCTTTTTTTGTAACAATGAAGATGTCAAGTTTTGTGTCAAAAAAACAGCATTTGCGGAGAGTTTTGCTTTTCTGCTTTAATTTGAAAAAAAAAATGCAGCTGAAGTACGTCGTTTTCTTGAGGAGGCCTATGAAAAACATGCACCAACGAAAACTTCCTGTGAAAATTGGTTTAAACGCTTCAGAAGTGGTGATTTTGACACTAAGGACGCCAATCTGTACGCAATATTGGATGAAGATAATACGCAAACACATCAACTTGCAGAGGCATTAAACGTGTCTTGCCAAGGTATTTTCAAACGTTCACATACCATGAGAAAAAATCAAACGGAAGGAAAATGGGTTCGGCATGAGTTGACTGAGAGACAGATGGAAAATCAAAGTAAAATCAAAGAAAATCATGTATGCATGGGATGAAACTACAGCATCAAGAGGTGCACAGGAAGTAGCGTCATGCATTTTAATGCATATAATATAACTACTCAAAAACACGCTAAACAGCAGGGGTCCCCAACCTAACGAAGAATCAAAGAATTTCATGCATCAAATTGTTACTAGCGATTAGAAGTAGATTTATTTCGAGAATCCTAAAGGCAAAAATCGTTCACCTGGCAGACATCATCGACATCATCGATGGCACGGCCTAATCGTTTCGGAAAGAAGACTATGCTATGCGTTTGGTGGGACCAGAAAGGAATCGTGTACTATGTGCTTCTGAGACCAGGCGAAACTGTCAATCGGCAGCGCTACCGACAACAACCGATCAATTTGACCCATGCAGTGCTCGAAAACGCCCAGAATGAGGCACGAGACACGAACAAATGATATTGAAGCACGAAAAAGCTTCATGCCATCGCCCTTCCATTGTTCAGGACACCATCAAAACGCTGAAATCGGGTCTGCTACCGCACCCGCCGTATTTACCAGACCTGGCCCCTTTCTATTTTTATTTGTTCCGGTCGATGGCGCATGGATTGGCTAGGCTACACTTGGCCAATTTCGAAAAAGTGGAAAATTGGTTGGATGAATGGTTTGGTCGTTTTATCGCCACGGTATTCGTGTAATGCCAGAGAGATGGCAAATATGTGTAGCTAGCGCGATACTTTGAATAAACCATTTTTTGGTATTTCTTTTAAAATTATATACTTTTCATTGATAAAAAAAGCCGGAAACCTAGTGGCACGCCCAGTTGGACTAAACGGGAATGGAAAAAATACTCAATTCCAAAAATATAATTATAAAATATAAAAATTATTTTTTATATTAATTAAATAATAAGTAGTAGTAAATAAAAGTATGAAAATTCTGGTAATTGGGACGAATTGGGGCATATATGCAACGAATAATTATTTTTAATAGCAACTTAAATATGTACATTTATAGCTAAAAATTTCAATCAACAGGTAAGAATACGAAAAATATACTGCACCTATACTACTTTTTTGCGAAACGTGCCATCATATTTTTTTAACTGCCGATTTATTTTTCTTTGTTTAAAGTTGTTTTTTTTAACAGAATATTCAAAATGCTATTAATTATATTTATATATTTTTTATTATTAAATTACCGTTCTTTTTTAAAATAAAGTATTAAAGATGTTGAAAAATTTGATAAAATTACGACTTTTCAAAACCAAAGTTTGTTAAAAAAAATTGTTTTAATTTCTTAGCTAATCTTTTACCATAGGTATATTTGTAATTTTTTATTTCCAATTTAAAAAAATACACCTAAATGCTTAGGATTCTAGATACATCGGTTATAATAATCTCCAAATTCCTAAACTTTAATCGGGAAAATACATATTTATCATATTTAAAGTAAACTTACAAGAGATAAAAAATCATGTCTTTAGAATAAGGAACGTATCTAACTTTTAGCATTAAAAAATCTTTCGTATTTTTTAAATCTTTCTCCCAGAGGAAACCGCGTCAGCTCTCGAGTATTCGAATTATACTTCGTTCCCTCTATGCTACCACTCAAATAAGATTAATGATTCCAAATACTACAATAAAGAAATTGATTTTGTTTGTACAATTGGAAAGCTAATTGCTATATGTAGATTCGGGCCCGGACCCACGCGGCAGGCGCAGAAGGGCGCAGGAGGGCGCAGGAGGGCGCAGGAGGGCGCAGCCAGCTCGCGGTCGGCTTATTGCAGCAGTAGTGCCCACCAGCGAATGGGACGAGTTTTATGTAAATGGAGATTTTAGTTGTGGACCGATCCGAACTCCCCGAGCCGTCCTACCCGCTATCTCTGAGTCCCATGTGGTCGCACTCGGTCGGAACACACTGGATATTAATCCCCACTTATGAAAATTCGGCCGTTATCTGAACGAGCGCTCCTCTGACGAGCCGGGAGCGTCCTCCGCGCCGCGACGCGTCCCGAGCCGGGAGCGTCCTCCGTGCCGCGACGCGTCCCGAGCCGGGAGCGTCCTCCGCGCCGCGACGCGTCCCGGGCCAGGAGCATTCCCGGTGTGGGCAAGAGTACGCGAGTGCGTGTGAGCCCACTCGGGCTAGTTGCTGCTTTATACAATACAATTTGCTCATCCCGGTAATCGAATGTTTTATGTTTTAACAAAACCTGCATTGTTTAATGCACTCATTGTAAACTGGGTCTCTCAGAGCCCCCGCACCTGTTGGTGTTTCCCAAACAAATATCCAAACAGACAATGTTGACAGTGTGTCAAAGCATTTCTTATCATTTATATGATATTTTCTATTCTCAGTTTCTGAAGCACTTATGTAAGCATACTAGTAATTTTCTGAAACAAATTAATTCTAAGAAATATATTAATTTCATTAATGGACTTCTCGGCATTAACATTTAATTTTCTCCGGTTTCTTCAAGTACTTTGAATATGTACCAAATTTCGTTAATTTAATTTTAAATCTCTTTTTTAATTATTAGAGTTCATATATTCTATTATATTTTATTACATGTTTACTGTCTCAGACCTGTGTTTGGAGGGTGAGTTAGCTATAGAAAGGCTTCGACTGGTAGTGATTTAATATATTTTTAGCAACGTTGACTTATTACGTGAGTTATTTTTAAATGTCAGAGGTCTTCCATAAGATATTAAATTACTATATTGTGCCTCTTGAGCACCGTGGACCCCTCGCTCACCTCGGCGCCCGTGTGCCCTACTATTAGATCGCAGTGTATCTGGGAGACTATGTATCGGAGAGGCTGTGCAAAAAAATTACACTTCGAACTGGAAATCATTCTTATATTTGTACCAATATTTAAATTCAATTATTTCAAATTAGAAAAAGAATGCCGCTGTTCATCAAATTCTAGAGACACTCAAACCAGGCATAATCAACCTACGGCCTGCGGGATAAACACTTTTACTTCAAAATTAAACATGTAAAAAACCAATACAGTAATTGGCGCACTCATTTTTCAGAAATAGTAAACTGTTTTTATCAATATAAAATATTACACTAACTTTTAATTAACGTGTGGATTTATTTAGATTTTGTGTTTTATTTTTTACATTGGAAGTAAATGTAAAATAAGGTCCTCAATAAATAATTTTAAATGGATGGCCCAAAAAGAGGTCATCACCATAAAATGTTGCGGCCCTGGTAACATACCAAACATGTCTATGTGGCCCGGGAGAGAAAAACATTGAGTGTCGCTTGCACTAACGACATGTAAGTCCCACATTATCGGGATGCTTCGAAAATCATTCAAAGTGCAATGTTGTCAAATTTACGAGGTGACAAAATTATAAAGATACTGAGATTTAGAAAGAGACCCGCATAACACAAATGATATCAATAAGTAAAAAAGAGATGACACTACTTCTCTGTTGTTTTTTTTCAAGTGGTTATGAACTGTGTTTGAATTATTTTGGAACATGTCAAATATTCGCACGGATTTTGAAAATGAAAAAAAAATTGTATTTTACTCGCATAATACGCACCAATTTAATACAAATAATGTATAAAGAGTGACATGATGAGCTTAAATATTATTTTCAATGAATTTCGAGCCGAGAATTTTGTACAGCGTTAAATAAAACAAACACAATTTGTAAACACTAAGAAACAAAATTCATTATTTCGGCGTTCATCTCCGACCTGTCAAAAAAGTGGTTGTTTTTGCCAGCAAGCTTATGTCACTATTTTACGAAATCGTGTCATTTTGTTTATTCAATTGTCACTTATTGTTCTAAAGTGAAAGATATAATATTGAAAAAATCAAAAATTATATTTAACCATTTTATATTATTTGATTAACGTTCTCTTTCAAGGTAATAATAATAATCTTGAAGATGTTGAAACATTGGATAAAATGAAGACTTTCCAAAACCTTTCCAAATCTTTTTTTTTAAATTTTTTAACTTATCCTTAATATAATCTTTTAGATCTATAATTATAATTATAAAAAGTAGCTTTGTATTTATGTCTTCACTTTTGAGTTTATTGAAATTATTTGCATAACTAATTTCGACCCAATGACCGGGTCATCATCAGATACATGACTAAACTTGCATGACTAGTCATGCATCCGATGATGACCCGGTCATTGGGTCATCATCGTCAAATAATTTCAATAAACTCAAAAGTGAAGACAAAAATACAAAGTTACTCATTATAATTATAATTATAATAATGGATCTTCACCATTCAAATGCCTTGTCCCTCAACAAGATTTTAATTCTAATTAAAAAAGGACTCCAAAATGCTTAGGGTTCTTGAACCGTGAATTTTTATGACCTCCAAAATGCCTAAACTTCACTCGTGAAAATGTATATTTATCATATTAAAAGTCAATTTATAAGAAATTGATTAAAATAAATTCTTGTTAAGAAGAAGGAATGTATCTTATTGTTGGCATTTAAATTTTTTTGATTGGTGCAGTAGATTTTTCGCGACATATTTTTAAAATCTTGAATTATGGAGAAAGAGACCTTAACAACGGAAGGGTTTTCACTGTCTCTGAAAAATGTCTGTTTTTTCAATAACAATTGTGTTACACGTATTTAAAAAAAATATTTGGTGAAATGCATAGAATGAGCCCTTATGAGGCAAAAAAAATATTATAATATTACCAAGAAGTATAGTTGTGAAGATCTCTGGATTTAGTTGACAGGGTGACGTAAAAATAAAGATAAATGTGGTTTCGAGTTTTAAGGGAGTCAAAATAGTGACTGGTGGGCAAGCGATACTGCGGTTGTGCCGGAATTAATGAAATAGTCAGGAGCTCCAGCCAGGAGAAAAGTATTTAATTTCATACTTCATTGAACTTCCTTAAGGGTCAGAACGGACCAGAACCGGCAACGGTGAAATTCAAGAAAGCTAGTCTTCTGCAATCGCAATTTTTTTAGTTGAAGTTTGATTTGAAGCGTAGATGTGGGTTTCGAGGTACACTGTGCTTATAAATGTCACAGTGAATGGCAGATGTTGAGGTCAGGGAAACGGGGAGCTGTAATCAGCGCGGAGCTATTAAGTAGAACAAATATGAAATAGCATCTGATACAAACAAGTCCCCCCCCACCCCACCGCCCAACGCAGGGGGCAAGAGAGAACCGTATGGGAGGCGTACTTGTGAAATTCATTTTATTATAAGTGTCCTACGATTTCCGGCTACCGCCTACGCTTGCTGATTTACTGACCGGGTAATCTTTGTTTCAAATTCGTATTAGCAACACGCCTCAACGTTCGTAAGTGCGTGTTTTTTCTTTGATAATTATAAAATATCTTATTAGACTTTAAGGAAGAAAAACTTTTTGGGAAACGATTGTATTTAATCAGGTGGATCGCGTTTAAGTTGCAGTTTGGCAGGGTGCAGTGGGCTCTGGCCGCTCGCCTTTTTGTCCTCTCCGCCCTCAGTCTGCTCGGCGGACTGCTCCGCCGCGTGGCTCAGCCACGGGCAGCTGCCACTCATGGAGAATATGGAATATTTTCATAAATTTAACCAGTTCAAAATAAAAGGTCACTTTGTGTTGCTATAGTTGTGCTTCGACTCTCTTCAAAAATTCAAGACCTAAGTAGTGAGACAATTAGAAAGAAAAAAAATAAAATTGATTAATGAACCAGATGCTTCATTACCAATAGTAATTATATTGAAATCTAATCTATTTTGGAATTTCTCTTGAATTCTCTCTCATAATGAAGAAAATTTTCAAACATTGTTTATGGCCAAAATGCTGGGGTTTCATAAACTTTCCGTAGTTTCAATTTGTCAAAATAATGTATTGAAAATAAAATATCTCCCTGGCATAGTGTCATTACAACACGTCAATCAACGGAACAAATAGATATGCTAAGAGAAAGGCAGAAGGACAGAAATCAATTATACCATAGATGTGGCGATCAAGTTACTGCATTATATTAATAAATATAAATATTACTAATCGGTCAACAAGGGTTATGTTTGTATCGCTGAGACAACCAGAAAAATCAATTCAAAAAACAATGTCTACTGAATAGCCAAAGCTTATTAATATTCCTAAAAGTGAACAAGTTAAAGATGATATATGTTTAATATTTATTTCGGGATATTTTTTATGAGCTCCGAAAGTATGGAACGTGATTTGAAGAGCTGGCCGTTCGCGGAAGGTCCCCGGCTCGGCACCAGCTGATCAATTTCGTTGTGACACTTGGCGGTTATTGCTTCTGTCTTCCGTTTGACTGGCTTCCCCGCGACTCCCCGGGACTCGAAGTCGTTTGATTCGGCAGCGCTTTGTCCGACTCTTCGCTCGTGTCGGCGGTTATTGGAGCGAGAACATTAAATTGATTGAATTCTGTTGTCACGGTCATAATTCCATCAATCGACCATTGTTTTTAGCGACAGTCGAAGCTCCTCGGTGCTCGTGAAGTTTTGACGTTCGAGGATCATCTCATCGATCGTATGAAAGAAGACAAACAAAATAATCTTGTTCAAAGCATACTTTTCGGATAAAAACAACTACTCTTAGTTATATAGGGTATTTTTATTACATCATTTTAACCAAAAATCAAAGATTTCGTAATGAAAAATATTGTTGACGTAGTTGTGGGTTTGCAGTGCCAGTAGCAAAAATATTTTAAAAAAGATAAATTATTGTAGTTTTGGTCGTAGCACAGGGCGTGGGCCGCGGAGTCAAGCTATGCCACTTTCATAATCGTAATCTGCTAAATATAGTAAATACCTAATGCTATTCTTTTCGTCTATTTCTTAGTATAAAAATGTATCTTTTAATGACGTAGTTGAATCGAGCGGTCCCCGAAGATAAATTTTATTAATTTAAAAAAATAAAATAGTTATTACAGAACAGTAAAACCGCTGGGCGACGAGCCTCCGAGCGTGCCCGCAGGTGGAATGGAACAATATTATAAATCATGGGAACGGCACAAGTGCGCAAGTTTTAATCGCATATTGCAGAGGAGCTCGGCGGGCTTACGGAAACAAAGTTCCTCAGATCATTAGTAAGGATTTATACGTGCACGGGCACACTGGCTATAGGCTACAGCCTACTGCCTACAGACTCGTCTCCAACTCGAGGCTTAACTGCTTGATAGAGCTTGGTATAAAAAAATAATGCAATATCTAAAGTTACATTTTGCTGTAGTACAAATTACACCAAAATCAGAAGCCTTAAACTGGCTTAGAGACATCTGTAGTTCAAAAAAACAGAATTCAGTTCCATTAGTAATGGAAAGTTTTTTGCTATTCTTGTATAGTTTAGATATAATATAATTGACTGAACTCTACCACGCTCGATCATTTGAAATGATTTCTCAAGTACGTGCGATGAATAGTCGCATTGCTTGGAAGCAATGGACTGGGAGCGCGCGTGGACGTCGCAGGATGTATTGGGCTCAAAAGAAGTGACCCACGTTTCGGTCACTAAAGTTCTTAATTTTTACATTTTGAGCTATTTACGCCACACAAATAAATAAACTCTATTTTAATAGAATCATGTGAGATGCTTACACACTAAACCTATCCTCCCTCTCATCACGTCCCCATTGCAAATGAAGCGTAATTTACAATTTTAAAGTTTTAACGGGTTTTAGGTAGAAAATTGTTTTATTTTTAAATTGAGAATCGGAATTGTGGAATCGGATGTGGCGCAAGGGCCGGGTCGGGTGAGGTCGGGTCAGGCTGCAATAACAGCCATCGACGTCCCTAATTGAATAATGGTGCAGATCCCCCGTCCCCGCATATGATGCAGTGCAGGCGATAATTCTGTCCGACAATAACTCACTTGCTTGTATCGGGAGGACGTAAATATGTTCCACAATAAATATGCCACCGTATCTGCTACTGGATGCATGCCCACTTGTTCAATTAGCACCGCGGCAGTTACCAGCGAGGCGGTGCTTATGCTAGTAATATTTATCCGAACAGATCTCTTGAGTATTCAATTTATTTTCAAAACAAAGTTAGTACTTTAAGAGACGTTAGTGATTTAAAAAACATTAAAAGATTATATACATATGTATCAATTTCGGTATGATACATGTAGTTTTTTTGTAACTGTGATTAGTTATACCATAGAGACTCATATTTTCGGTGAGTTTAGATGATAGATCTGATGACAGTGAGTGAGTGAATTTACCTGGAATAGTCCATAGCTGGTGCCGTTTGGATGCACCGTGACTTTGTTGGTCATCCTTCCACTCTCGTTCTCCAGAATGCACACCCCTGCGGAAGACCATCATGTAGTACATTTCATTATTATTTGACCAGTAAAAAATAATATATTTACAATTGGTTTTATTCGATAAAATAAATCACAATAAATGGCTGCGGTGTGCGTAGGCTATTGAGTAGCGTCTGAGGGATCTCGCTTTAACAAGGATACCATTGACCTCATTCCTTGAAAGATAACCAAAAGCCACACTTGCGCCCTCCCGCTATGTCTGGCATTGTAGAGCCGACGAGTGGGAGTTGTGTAGGCATTGAAATTTTATAAAAAAAAGTTCGTTCATGTCCTGAGGAATGGAAACTTTCGGACTTCATTCATCCCAAAGCAATGACCTATGGTTTTCGCGACGGGTCTGACTATGGTTAGAGACTTCCATGGTAGGTAACCCCATATTTTTTAGTTAATTGCTCTTTGTTTTAAACATTAAAATAGGGTTAATCCATACTACATTTAAGAAGTAGAAAACCTCACTGAACCATTACAGAACAGGTGTGCAAGCAGTCCCAGCTGTGTTGAGTTAGGCGTGTCTTCAATACCATTTCATTAAATGGAGATAACTTATAATTTAAACTGAATTGTAAAAAGTCACCCCTCGGACTCGAATCTGGATCCTGTATTGGGCAAGGATTGCTAACGATAAATAAGCTGATTGCATTTTCGATTTTTTTACCTTGGAAGCACCGAAATCGATTACAAATAAATACATTTCCAACGATAGACGATAAAAAGTGTCAATACTTGATCAGTTTGAACGAAAAGGACACGAAAACGTGGGTTGGGCTGTTCCCATAAAACAAACGACCAAGAATTATTAGACTTGTTTTTTGTTCGTCATTTTTCTGAACTCCGGAGAACCTCGAAATCAAATTATCCCCCTGAATGACGAGCCCGCGCCCGCGTGATGTACCGGAGTAATTATTTACCGCGCCTCGTAAATCTCAGTCTCAAGAAAAACTTCAGTCACAAAGTCTCACAGAGCGACCGTAAATCATGCAAGTTTCCATGGAATTAGCGGTTTCAGATATCATATCGCAGGTAGGCGACCTGGCGACTGGCCGGAAAACTTTTGAAACAAAGAAGCGCGAGTCTGCTTGCTCCCCTCGGGCGTTCGGCCAGCCGGGGCCCCCGCTAGTCTGGGACCTCGCCAGCCGGGGCCCCCGCTAGTCTGGGACCTCGCCAGCCGGGGCCCCCGCTAGTCTGGGACCTCGCCAGCCGGGGGCCCCGCTAGCCTGAGGCCCCGCCAGCCGGGGGCCTCAGGCTAGAGGCTTAAATTTTTTTCGTTTTATTGATCTCGAATCGCCATTTTGGGCGTTCATGGAGTTCTCCAAAGCGATGAGCCCGGCGCCCGCGCGGCCCCGCTTGCCTGCTTTCAGGCGTTTCTGGGATTGATTGCAGCGTCTCGTGGTTTTAGATGTTATTTTGTTAATCCCAAATTGCTGGAAGTTCTCCGTCCCAGCAGCTCTTTGCCGGTAAACTTCATCATAAGCTAACAAAGTTTCATGTAAAGTTATTTAAATTTTTCTTACACTGACACTGACTATTACATTATCATAAGCCAGGCAAAATGTTCTTTGGCAAGAACGTTAACGTATCAAAAAATTATTTAAAATCCTTTTTATGTAAAGATTTGTTATTTTCACAGTACGATTTCGATATAATTCAAACATGAAAAGACGAATTTATTTTGGAATTTGTATTTCGAGACACGAGTGGAGGTCAAACCCACACCTCGTAGATATTGCGGTAAGGCCTATCGGATGAAGTGCACGAAGCGAATAGACGAGAGAAGCATTCATTTTAATAAATATTTAGTAATCTCCACGCGGCTTGCCGAAGCAAATCAAGTCTGCCTGGGTGGGTCACCACAGATAGTGGTCTCTGACAGAGACCTGCCGAATGGCCGGGCTGAAGGGCGCGAGGGCCTCGCCAGGACTCACAGTTGCTGATGGTGTTGCGCGGGAAGGAGTAGCGGATGAGCTCCTTGGAGAGTTGGCAGCGAGTGAAGATCTTGGCTCGCGCGGGGGAGGACGAAGCCAGCCACAGCAGTAGCGCTCCTAGCGTGAGCACGCGCAGGGATAAGGGAGGGAGCATTCTGGAACAAGGGGAGCATTTTCTCCTTACAAATCAACAATTTTGTAATGAAAAATATTTTGAAAAACTAATTTAAAAGATTTACAGTAAACCTTCACACAGTTTTTTCAAAGGGATCGGTTTTGCTAGCAATCGAATCTGACATTTTTGCGCAGATTGAGTTTAAGACGAGTGAGCTAGACATTTTATTTCCAACTTATTAAGGAAAAAATATAAGTGGAATACTAATCAAAAACGATAATAATATTTTACTAACAAAATACCGTTACATTGTATACATTTATTGACATATAGTTTAAAGTTACCTTATTTGCAAACGAATTTTGTTATTGCTTGAAAATTGAATACACTCAATATTTTATGTAAATTTGTAATTATTTTAAAATTTTACATTTTTTTTTATACAATAATTTTTTTGTTTTTTAAAAACAAAAAAAGGATACTAATTTTGATAAATGTACATCTTATGTATTTCAATCAATTTAAAGGTAAAACTTACCAAACATAAAAAAATAAAAACACTACTGTGTGTAAGAGATAAACAATTAATGAAAAAACTGTGAAAAAAATCAGTGAAGGAAAGGAAGTCCCCCCCCCCTCCCCAATTATTCATCTATGAGCAAAGAACTCTGACACGATAGGCGAAAAGTTGGTCTAGCGCGCTGGAAGCCCTCACCTGGCGGACGTCCCGGAGCGCCGGAGTCGGGAATCGATTATCTGGAGTCTGGAGTCTAGAGCCTGAAGTCTGGAGTCTGGAGTCTGGAGTCTGCGCGACGACCGGCGAGGATCTGGCGGCGAGACGATCGGCCGGGCGCTCCCGCGCACCTCCAGCGCCTGCCAACCTATGGGACTACTTATCTTCACGGGCCCTCTGTCGCGTCATAGAGCCTTTGTGGGGCGAACGAACTTTCATTAATTTGCTTTTTCATAATTTTTGGTAATTAATTGATCAAAAACTCTCAAGTTGATATTTGATATTAGTGAGGCCGTTTGCTTGAGTTAAATAATGAATAACTCAAATGGGCATGAGTCTCAAACGAGACAACGCGAAGTGGCAACGTCGCCCTCTTCTAAAAATATGTATGTATTCAGTGTGAAATGGTTTTAGAAGGTTACAATACCAGTTAATTATCTTTCCGCTTCAGCGGTGGTTCCTCAAAAAAATATTATATTTATGCAAATCTTCTTTCTGCAACAGGATAAAACTGAAAAGCAATGGATTACACCCATACCTCACTTTACGGCCTAGATACGTTCCACGAAACTTGGCCGGAAAGCGAAAAACCGTATAAGGAATCAATCAATTATTCTAATACAAATTCAATGGGATCGGTTCCAAATTTGTAAAATATGTAACACTTTTTATACATTCTGGCCATATTTTTTTCCAAACATGGTTCATTGTTGTCAATTTTAATTCCTTTCATGATTTACTGATGCTGTCAACAGCATCCTTGATGTTATAGTTTTTCCAAAATGTTTTAATTGAAGCTTTACCATCGGTTTCCCTTATAAAATGTCGGAAATTTCGGCGTAGGTAATATGCCATAAAAGTGGCTATTGCACCCTGATCCATTGGTTGGATCAGAGCTGTTGTATTTTTCGGAAGGTACTCAATCATGACATCTTCAGATAGCTCGGATAAATTAGTAGGATGCCTTGGTGCATTATCCAAAATTAGCAAAGCCTTGTTGGTTAAGTTATTGTCTCGCAAATATTTTTTCACTTCTGTACAAAAGTGATTTTTGAACCAATCCTCAAAAGTAGCTTTAGTCATCCAAGCTTTCTTGTCGGATTTCCATATGACGGGTAATTGATTTTTATTTAGTCCTGTTCTTGTCCTCAATCCATATAATCAATAGTTAAAATAAGTTTAATAAAAAAATACATACATATTAAAAAAAATAATTTGTACATACATACATATGTACTTACGTACTAAAAATGTCCCTAATTATTTCCAATTTTTCCAGTTAATGTGTAACAATCAGTAATAAATATGTACATAAAACACACACAGACAAGTCTAAACCGGCCGCTCTTTGAGCACACACTGAATAACGCTCGTAAACAAAACAACATCGAAAAAAAAAATTTTTGGCCGTTATAGCGAAACATTTAAGGGCGTATATCGAAAATGTGCCGTAATTGAAAAGGTACGTTATAGCGAAAGGCCGTATAACGAGCGGCCGTATAGCGAGGTATGGGTGTATTTAGATGTATTGAATTTGTGTCATCAACTCAACTCCTCAGATCAGCCCAATTACTCGGGATTGTGGCACAGAACGGGAATGCTCTACACTCTTTGTTGCCACCGACGAGCAGCGTCACGATGTCCCGAGCCGCTGGTTGGGAAGCGCTGGTCGATGCAACTCCGCGGTGGCGCAACCGAGGCCCGCCGCGCTCCGGGGCCCCTGCTCCGCGAGCCCTTTATTGCTTAAGAACGAGAGTGATTGTAGCAATTGGCTAGAATATTATTTAAATTATATAGAAGCCCCCAAAGTTGAAATCACTCGTACAAAAATAATATTTATTTATGTCTAAGTCTTTTTGGTTCTCACAAACGGGGTTATAGTAAATCGTAAAATTTTATAAAACAAGGTGTCAAGGACCCTGTTGTCTTTTTATTTATTATAAAATATAATTTAATTCTAAAATATAACAAAAATGTACATAATAACTCAGGAAGTAGGATTCGACTATCAAACACCAGATTATCCCTCCTGTACATCTCGCGTGAGGGGGTTGAGGACTGAAACTTTTAACTTTCTTTGGAACTTTTGTGACGGATCACTGTGTGGTAGACAATTTTTTTTTGTAATATCCAATAAACTCTACCGAAGACAAATTAAGATGTATCATTAGGTTCCGAGATTCAAGTTTAGCTGATAGTTTATATTTAAGAAAAAGAAATAACAAAAAACACCCTTGAATAAACCATGTGTATGGGTAAGAAAACATATACGCGACAATTGTGAGAACATTTATTAAAATAACTATTTTATGTTACAGTTGTTGTTTTTATCTTGAGCAGTATTCTTGATTTAACTCAGAAAACCATCTGGATGTTGTCAAGTTATTTGTGTTCGTAAGCCAGTGCGTTGGATAATTTAAAATTATTGCTCTTATTCACCCAGATCTTAATTTCAAGAACATTTTATATTTAAATCTTACTTATTTGTTACGAGTAGCAGTATTTTTTTAAAATTTAAGAATATCGTTTTTTATCAAAATAAAATGTATTAACGTTATCTCAGTCGATTTTCTTCCTCTGTCAAAATAAACGAATCGTTTTTTAGCTGCACACCCCATTGACATAATTTTTTTAAAAGAACTCAGTCGAAGACAGGTGGAGCAGTGACCTTCCTCAGCGCACGCCCTTCCCGGGGAACGGGGACACGCGCATTGCCGTCAGTAATAATATAGTTTTATTTCATTTTTAGTCATTCTTTAAAGCATCTGTCTGAGGAAAACTTTGACGCGTAAAATAATCTCCGCGAGTGTCAGATATTTCAGGCGGCATTTGATATTCTTTATAAATCACAAGTTGTTTGTTTGCTTTGATTTATTAAGTAAATTTTTCACAAAAACATGCAAAAACTTACTTCATGAAGCTAACCTTCAAACGTCAATAGTGAACTTTCCTTCCCGAGCCCCGCAGGGCTCAGAGGATGACCCGCCGTGGAATGTAGGATTCGCACAGATTACACTCGGTACGCATTGCATAAGATATGTTATCATCGCAAATCGTTTAAGCTAATTAATAAATTTAACTAATAAATCTTGCTTGAGAATCGCTGTTCGGTCGCATCCGACTTAATTTTTGACGGGGCAGGAAGTAAACCAACCATACTAGACGATGTTATTTTTTATGGTCCGGTCGTTTTAGTAGTAGGTTTGGAGAGGCACCCGTCTGTTCTTCTATATGCCGTGCAAATATCTTGATGTTTTTGTTACCTGCAATTTTTTTTTAATGAAAAGCCTGTCTAAATTCATTAATTAGAAAACCCATACTTTTATTTAACTTTGTAGATACGATTAGGCTTAAATTCGCCTAGCAGTGTCACCAACGTCTCTATCGCAGATATTTCTGGTTACCTTGTAGTCATATTTCTAAAAGCCATGTTTCTAGAAGCGCCCTGATGATTTTATCACCCTTAGGTTATCGAAGGCACGATGATTCTTGGGCTGTCCTTGGCTTAAGTAGCGAGAGCTTTAGTAACTTTGACCAGGTTTTGTGGCTTATTCTTCCGTGACATGGCGTCGTTGCTCATCTCGTCGGAGATGTAAGAGTAAGGGTAGTATCCTGAAACCTTTTATTGGGTTATTGATTTACTAACATAGGAGCAAACTCCGCGGGACGTCGCAGCTTAACTTACATATAAGAAATCTTATGCTAGAAGTCCACGGTAAAACCGAGAGCGCGCAATACTACATCGTATACGGAGCATATATATATATAGGTATGTCAGAAAAAGGGTTTTTTTCACATCTTTTCCCTACATAGAACAGTAATTTAAATAAAGAAATACGTGTAAGCTACCACCTAAGTCACAATGAAAAACATAAGTATTTATTGTATAATAATTAATTACCCCCCTTTTAAAAAAAATACCAAATCTCTCATGCGGGTTATTTTTTATTTTTGGAAACATCAGAAAATTGAGCGGGCGCGGTCGCAATTGTCCTCAGTCACTTTGTATTGCCTTTGTATGCGTTTAGATTTCATCGGACGTAGATTTTTTAGATGTTAAGCCGCGTCTGTCGAACTGATGGTATTTTTAAAGAATAAAACTCGCATCCGCACTCATTGCGATCTCTTTCTCCAAATGAGGTCCGCGCGCAGGTCGACGCAGCTCCTCTCCGGGAGTCGGGCGGCGATGACCCCGCGGAGTCATCGTGCGTCGGAGGGCGTCGTGCCCAATAGCCGCAACGAGCGCGAGTGGCCGGAAGCGGCGGCCGAGCAATCAGCCGCAGTACCCGCTTCCAGGCGTCCCCGACTGCACGGCTCTGCAGAAGCGGAAAGTCGCGGGAAGTCGCGGGGAAAGAGCGAGGATTGGATTGATTTTCTATAACTTTGGAATCATCAGTGAAAATAATACCTATACGTAATGGCCACGAAAACCTGAGTTCTCTAGAGGCGAGTGGCCGAGACCCGTAAGGCATTCAGAATTTTCAAGCAACATTCAGCGTCTGTATATGATCGAATAGCTCTTCGGCATTTGCTCTGTCGTATGCGGAGACATATATTCTCTTTTTGATTTCGGAGATATAATATAAGATACTAGCGGATACCCGGCACGTGCTACTACGCTAAATAAAGAAATGAAATACTTTTTTTATTTGTTCGAAAAAAAAAGAAGGGAATTTTGTTTATTTATTAACTTTTATAACATAATGCTAGCGGATAAACAATATAGTGAGTTTTTTCGGTAGGTGTGTAAACATAAAGATTTTTCGGCGTTCTTACCCATCTAAAATTGAGTGATTTCATCGTTTCGACTTGAAAGCTCGAACACTGCCATGTCACTGCCTTTGTTAACATATGTACTTAATGGATTTTACGGAGTTGCAGTATTCCACATTGATATATGTTTGAAATGTTTTTGACAGTATTGGACTGTATGGAACAATCCATCTGTAATCAATGTCAATATCAACGTTTCTTAATTTAATGGTGGTGGTGAATCCTCCATCTTCCGGCTTTCGTCGTCTGTATTTCGGATACCAGTTTGAGTTTCATTAATCAAATCGCATGGATACCCTTTCGTGCATTTGTCGTCTTTTATGCAAGGCGAATTTATATTCAATGCTCCGCATGGGCCGTGAGTCACGTTGTTACAAATAACGTCAAAAAGTATCGGATCTTCATGTTGATTCGGTAGTTCAGAAGATATAACACTATCGATTTAAAATCGTGCGGTAAGCCCCGTTTTTGCCATTCAATCGAATACATCTAGCATTGCACTTTGCCGTATATATGATTTTTTTATCGTGAGATCCATGATTTTTTGTTTGAAAACTCTAGCTGTCAGATCGTGTCTGTGATGCGATGACTGACCAAGCGATAGCAAATATTTGATTTCCGATCAAGCAGGATTGTACGTAAATGAAATGAAAAGATCTGACAGTTATGAGTTGTTTTTTGTTGTTGTTGTGGCAGCCTGCATTATACATCGGCAACGTCATACTAATCTTAACAAACATCAAGATCAGTGTATTTTTGTTGGTAGCCTGCATATACGCGAAAATGTTACTGTTCCATTCTTGAAAAGTATTCGCTACCGCCAAATGTTGAAACTTTTGTATGGGAAATGTCGAAAATTTATTTAACTAAGTAAACCGAATTTGATTATTAATTGTTAAATTTAAGTGGTCTAAAATGACCTCAGTATTATTGGCTTTCAAATGAAACCGGTTTGGGGCGCATCGGTTGGATGGACCAAATAACCGCCGGTTTTTGAGTTTGTGTTTTATATATATATATATATATATATATATAGATAGATAATATAAGATACTCACATTTTTGGAGCTCTGCGGCCGGCGCAAAGGGCGAGACGGACGGATGAAACGGTGAGCTCGCAAAGCGGTCGTTCAAAATCGTGCTCATCAGAAAATAACGAAGAACGTTTTTGCGGAGACGAGGGTGGTTTATTTAAGGCGCATAAATTAAATTAATTTAGTTTTCTGATTTAAAATGCTGTGTGGTTTGAGGGTGAAAATCCCTTCAGGGAATGTTCAGTTAAAAAGCGGATCGAACCGTCCTCCCCGAGCTGGCAGCGCGGCGGCGAGGTCGGGCCCGCTCATTGCCGGCCGAGGTGACGCACTCCAGCAATGGGACCAATGCAGCTCCTCCTCCGGAGTCCGCGCCGCGCTCTGATCCTCTTTCAAATATGTACAGATAGACTTTTATCACTGTCAACAATTTAATTCAATATTTTGGGCTTCACTTTCTTTAATGGCTTACGATTTGATCAGGAGCGCGTTCTCCCCCCAGGCTGCTGGGAGCCGGCCAGGCCCGCTGCGAGTGCGGCCCGCGGCCTGAAGAACGCGCGACAAACCCACAACGATGATTGCATTCAAAATGAAATTATGTTTCATACACTTATGATATAACTTTATATTTATTGCACGAGAAAACTAAATGACTGTAAACGAATGATTTATTGAAGGGACGATGTATATTGACAAATTATTATTAAAAAAAAAATTTATGTCAACTTTGGTAGTTTAATAAATTAATTATCAGTACGAAATTCAGAAATATTTGTGGTGATTATAATATATAGAGTTTAAACAGTTTAAATAAGCTTATTTATTTATTAATCTCCAGTTCATGTTCTTCACTAGCACACGAAGGAGACTCGGGCAGCCCGCGCCCGCGGCCACCTGCGCCCAGGAGACCGGAGTGACGGGCATGTTGCGTGCATTTAGGCGAATATCAAATTGCCTTACTTCGAAAAGAAGTGAATCTAAAAAATTATCTCTTCACATCGAAATAAATTATTTTTGAACCTTCTGTGACAAACAACTGCCTGGCCTGAAAAAAAATCAATATTCTTTTTTGTTAATTTACAATAGTTGCCAGAGCTATGCTTACAATAGGATATGCGCGGGTTGTTGGGCTTAAAAATGTGTCTTAAGTGGTAGTGAATATGGATTTATCTATTTTCATAATTGAGTTTGTGTAGGGAAACATATGATAAAAAAACTCTTTTTATTTATTGGAAAATTGCCCGACCTGTGTTATCTTTGAAGATAAATGTACTGCACTAAGTTTTGTTCGGGCATGATATAAAAATCCTCGCTCTGACATCGGATACGTAAACATAGGCGCTCTCTTATAAGTGCGGCGAGTCTCCTCGCGCGCTCGGGGAACCCGCGGGGGGAGGGGGGGGGGGAGAGGGGGGGCGCGGGGGAGGGGGGGGGGGGGCTGGGGGAGGCTAGAGGGGGGGGGGGAGGGGGCGCGGGGGGAGGGGGGGGCCTGGGGGAGGCTAGAGGGGGGGGGGAGGGGGCGCGGGCGGGCGCAAAAATACCTCCCCCTGCCCCTCCGCGCTGTTTGCTCCGCTCTTGTCTTACTGATTTCCCGGTAAACAAGCCTTCCCGCCCAGAGAACCTCAACCCCAATAACTCTCGCAAACAAACAGATTCATCTTAAAATCAGACGCAATCCGATAGAAATACTATGACGTTAAAGATTTCCCGGGCTCACAATGTCGCCTTTCAAAAATCGAGTAGATAGCAACAATGAATAATTTATTTAGATAAAAAATAGCAACCATTCCTTTTTTTATAATGTATACGGGAGGGGACTGTCCGCATTCCTGCATCCTGCGAGATAAAGGTTTCGGTGACCTCTTATCTTAGATATATATTTATAATAATATAAAAAGGAAATGAATACATACAATATATAATAAATTATAAAAAGGCTGTGGGACCGACCCGGTTGAGCTATCCCTTCATGCTGGAAAGTGGCGCCCTTCAAGGTTATTTATTTAAAATTTAAAGTAAGTAAAATAATAAGAGTTCATTTTATTCCGTGAAAAATGTTGTGTGGATAAGAACAAGCCCAGTCGACATGATGTTTCATGAAGTTCACTGAGATCACCAACTTTAGAGTCACCGCTGCGCATCTGGTTGGCCTGGCAACTTGACAAAATACACGTTTCGAACAAATGAAAAATTACTTTAAGAAACTGCAATAATATTTTTTTTGGGATTTTAATCAAAAACATAATATATTACCCATTAAAACAGAACGAAGGCAGGTGAGCAAGTGGACATTTATTCATTAGAAGGAAGAGCGGTTTTGTTTTTCACCTATTGAAGAGTTTTTTCGTGAGTTCCTCTGTTATTTGGTCTTTTAAATAAGTTTAAATAAAAATAGTTCACGTCATGTATCTTTGTTTATATATATATATATATATATATATATATATATATATATATACACACACACGTGTATGTATTTTTGCACAATTGTATAATTTGCTTTAAAATAAGGCTGAGCCACGTATTGAGAAGTCTTCGTGGGCGATTGGACAAACATTGTCCGAGCAAGAGCAAATGCTCTCCGATAGCCGGATTCCAGACTGCTACTTACTTGTGTACACTCCCGCTGAGTGGGTGACAGCCCCTGGCCCCTGGCCCCTGCTCCCTGGCCCCTGGCCCCTGCCCCCTGGCCCCTGCCCCCTGCCCCCCGGAGCGTTATCGGCAGGTGCACCGCGAATGACCGTTATGAGCAGTGTTAGTTTCCCGCCTTTAGAGCCGATTCTTCTTGTTTTTGGCGATCTACTCCGAAATGGTGTCGCCCGTTCGAGATTTCTTTTCTCTGCGCGTAGCTCGCAAAGCCTCGCGATGACCTGAGTTTCCCCAGAAGACGAGCCCTCAGCCACGAGTTGGTTTACTTTTTTAAAGGAACGGAATACTTGCGAACTCAGAACTCACAACCTCAACCACGTCAATCTATCTATAGATCTATACGGACACTTTCCGATGGGAAATGTTACTTACTTGCGAGTATTTGGAACAAATTTTAGTATTAGATTTAAAAACATTTATTGCAAATTTCACAAGGATTACCAACTGAAATTGAAATAAAAATTTAACATATTTTCATTAAATTTATTTGTATAGTATTAATTTTTATTAAATTAAGTTTATAAGACAAACACTGGCGGCTCTGAAGTGATAACATAATGTTTATATTAAAGGTGAATAATTTGTAGTATTGTTAAAATAAAAATTCAATATAAAAATACAGCACAAAAAAGAGATAGTATATGTACCAGACTTTTCTGGCACAAAGACTGTAATTGAGGGGGATTTGGATGTATGCCGGGAAGGGAGAGGTTAACTCAAACCGCCATCGTTTTGTATTCGTAACTCCGACTCTCATTTATTGCACATGAAGATAGTAACAATATGGTTCATGAAGTTAGCCACAATGCTGCCAACGTGCCGGTGGGAACATAAACGGGCACATCCACAGCACATGAGCCCAGCGTCAAAACGCTTTACCGACGTCCCGTACACTCCCCCAGTAGGGCTCTGCCATACTCCTGATCCACGTCGGCTGTCCGTTTTTCCGGCGTCGGCGGATGTGCGGGCGAGCGTCGGGCTTGGCGTAGACGGAGGCGACGAAGACGGCGGTGGAGCGGCGATGGCGTCGGGCGGCCTGGGCGGCGGCGAGGGCATCGGGGCGGCGGCGAGTAGCGTCGAGCGGCTGGGGCGGCCGGGGCGGCGACGAGTAGCGTCGGGCGGCCGGGGCGGCGGCTTCCTGGTAGGCGCGTCTTGACCCGCAAGTTTAAGCGGCGAAGGGACATCGCGGGCTGCCAGCGCGGCCAGCGGAGGCGCAATCGGCGGCTCCCTGGCAGGCGCAGCATCGATGAAGGGCGCGTCCCGATCCGCCAGTCTTGTCGGCGGCGGGACGTCGCGGGATGCGAGCGCGGCCAACGGAGGCGCAATCGGCGTCTCCCTGGCAGGCGCGGCATCGACGAAGGGCGCGTCCCGATCCGCCAGTCCTGTCGGCGGCGGGACGTCGCGGGATGCGAGCGCGGCCAGCGGAGGCGCAATCGGCGTCTCCCTGGCAGGCGCGGCATCGATGGAGGGCGCGTCCCGCTCCGCCAGTCCTGTCGGCGGCGGGACGTCGCGAGCTGCCATCGCAGCTGGGAGGGGCCCAGGCGACGGCTCCCCGTTGTGAAGCGCTTCCCGACTCGCAACTCCAAGCGACGAAGGGACGCCTCGCGCTGCCATCGCAGCTGGGAAGGGCCCATGCGGCGGCTCCCCGGTGTGAGACGCTTCCCGACTCGCAAGTTCATGCGACGAAGGGACGCCTCGCGCTGCCATCGCAGCTGGGAAGGGCCCATGCGGCGGCTCCCCGGTGTGAGACGCTTCCCGACTCGCAAGTTCATGCGACGAAGGGACGCCTCGCGCTGCCATCGCAGCTGGGAAGGGCCCATGCGGCGGCTCCCCGGTGTGAGACGCTTCCCGACTCGCAAGTTCATGCGACGAAGGGACGCCTCGCGCTGCCATCGCAGCCGGGAAGGGCCCATGCGGCGGCTCCCCGGTGTGAGACGCTTCCCGACTCGCAAGTTCATGCGACGAAGGGACGCCTCGCGCTGCCATCGCAGCTGGGAAGGGCCCATGCGGCGGCTCCCCGGTGTGAGACGCTTCCCGACTCGCAAGTTCATGCGACGAAGGGACGCCTCGCGCTGCCATCGCAGCTGGGAAGGGCCCATGCGGCGGCTCCCCGGTGTGAGACGCTTCCCGACTCGCAAGTTCATGCGACGAAGGGACGCCTCGCGCTGCCATCGCAGCTGGGAAGGGCCCATGCGGCGGCTTCCCGGTGTGAGACGCTTCCCGACTCGCAAGTTCAAGCGACGAAGGGACGCCTCGCGCTGCCATCGCAGCTGGGAAGGGCCCATGCGGCGGCTCCCCGGTGTACATCGCACCATCGCGGCGGTCATCGCGGCGGTAACCGCGGCCATCCTCGCGGCCATCCTGGCGGCGATCCTTGCGGCCATCCTCGCGGCATACATCGCGGCCATCCTGGCGGCGATCCCCGCGGCCGTCCTGTCGGCCATCCTGTCGGCCATCCTCCTGTCGGCCACCCTGTCGGCCACCCTCCTGTCGGCCATCGTGTCGGCCATCGTGTCGGCCATCATCCTTGTGGCGACCATCGACTCGCTCGGGGTCGTTCAGGTTACCTGCGACCTTGATGCTGGACTGCCTCGCCGTGGAGGCTTCCATCTGCCTCATTCCCCTTGAGTCGGGGTAGGCAGGAATGTGGTGGGGCGGCGGCGACACTCTCGCCGCCGAGTCCGATCGGACATACATCATCGCCGGCTTGTCTGCTGTCCGGTGCAGTGGCGATGACATAGGGAACTCGATCGCCGGCTCTTCTGCTGTACGGTGCAGAGGCGACGTTCCCGGATACGCTCTCGCTGTATCCTGTCTCGGATTTTGGGAGTCAGAGAATTGCCGCATTGCATCAGTGACGGCGGTCATTATCCGAGCCAAAGGATCGCTTTGCTGGGAAACCCATGCCGCGGTTTGACGATGCGGGTCGTCCGAGTGAATTCTCTCCGTGTGTCTGTGAGGTGACGTCAGCGCGGCCCTAGCGGGGCTGGTGCTCGGTCCGGTCGCGGCGGCACTTTCGGCGAGCCTCTCTCGGGCGGCTGTCTGTGCGGCAGCGTTGGCTTCCAGAACACTATTCCTTGCCTTTAGCTCACGTATTGCCCGCTGCGTTTCCTCCATCTCGCGGCGCATCTGTCTTAGCGTATTCTCTGCCGTTATCCGATCAGAGTTTCGGGACGATTCGCTTCCCGAATCGGACCCAGCTCTGCCTTCTGCGGCGGCATTCGCACCAGATCGGGTGGAAGGCATCTTTACAATCGTACGCTCGCAAATGCTTCTTAAATCACGGGTTGTAAGGCCGTAATTTCCGCGGTTTGCAGGGCTTTAGCACAGCACACGTGCGGTCGTTTTACCACTTGTAGAACGCCGAAACTTCACCTTCCACATCCAAATCAAACACTGACTCTAATCCGTTTCGAAGGACCAATTTGTACCAGACTTTTCTGGCACAAAGACTGTAATTGAGGGGGATTTGGATGTATGCCGGGAAGGGAGAGGTTAACTCAAACCGCCATCGTTTTGTATTCGTAACTCCGACTCTCATTTATTGCACATGAAGATAGTAACAATATGGTTCATGAAGTTAGCCACAATGCTGCCAACGTGCCGGTGGGAACATAAACGGGCACATCCACAGCACATGAGCCCAGCGTCAAAACGCTTTACCGACGTCCCGTACAGTATAAATGTATGAAAAGTGACGTTAGATGAAATTCAAAGCCAGCTTACTAATGATTACAACCTGAGAGCCAGCGAGGGTCAACCCCACTTTATTCATCGCAAGTTTAACTACAGTCATTCAAATACATTTTGAACGAAATACAAATGCGCATTGAAATATAAACTAACACATTTTAACATGTTAACATTAAAAGGAATACAATTATGAAATACTCTGAACTTAGTGTTTGTATTTATGCTATGTAAATATTATCTTATGTTATGCAAATGTGAAAAAAAGAGATAAGACTAGAAATTAATTGTTAATTAATAAATCACACAAATTACCATAGTTAAATTAATACCATGTAAAACTACACGTTAAATGGCCACAATATTAAGTAGCCATTGATAATAAGCATTAATATTTTAGAACCAATATCATCGGATATCAAAATTTAGTAGTCTCTAGACACGTTAAGAGATATTGATGTTTTGTTAATAAAAAACAGTGAAAATAGAATGTCTTTGATTAGAAAATTCCCGAAAACACATGTGTTTTGTTAAATGAGGACTCGTCCTGCACGGGCGCTCGCGTGCTGGCGTTTGGTCTTCCTTTCCTCTGCCGGCGCTCGAGGGCTGTGGCTTCAGCGGCATAGATGCAAACGGTAGTGACAACAACCATTAATTGCTTTAAAAAAATCTGCATATACATTTATAGATGCAGAAAAAAAAATCCAAGCAGATGTATAATATCAACGGCATTCATGAAGCAGTTGTGGAATTTTGATATAAATACATTTGCCAATATAAAAGGTAAAAGATTTCGTAGCAATGGAGTTAAACATGATAAAAAGATCCGATTCCAGTTCAATTCACGCAAATAGTTCCCGCAAAAAGTGAATATCATCGATACCTGATATCGAGAGCAGAAGGAAGGACCTCGGGGCCCGGGGGCGGGAATTGGGGCGCGGGGCCGGCAGGGGCGCAGGCAGGGCTTCGGAAACAGTTTAGTGTCCCGAGGTGGAGAGTCGCAATACACTCCTAAGTTGTCTCAAACGATGTCTCCTTTAGAGGGAGGATGGAAAAATACTCGACGGCGAGCGCCGGAAGTCAGTCCTCGGGGCGGAGGAGGTGGGGCTCGTTTGCGTTTTGGCAAACGCCAGCTCACCAAAATAGGCGTCTACGTCTGAAACTGGACACGAAACAAAAAGAAGGAGAAGGTCTCTCGCAAACGTTGACCGAGAGACTGAGTTTGAGGGTTGACGGTATCGATTACCCGTTGAGGTGGCTACGGGGAGGGCTCGCCCTGTCGGGAGTTGTCTTGCGGAAGAGGTCCGGGCAGTTGTCTAGCAAGCCCCGGACTCGGTTGTTGTTCATGCAGCGAGTCTGGTAGATGCTCCAGGATTGAAAACCGGCCAGTTGCAAGATCTTTTGCGCGCAGACCACGTCGTCCGTGATGTCGTCATCCAGGAAGGCTGCAACCAAAGGAAGGCATCTTCATTTAAAGCATTTTATAGTTACAGAGCCACGTATAGCTTGTAGTAAAATATATTTCAATTTTAACTTAAATAGGCGGTTAGTAATTATAAATTGGAATTGAACTTATTAGGTATTACTTAATCATAATAATATTCTAAATAAAATACTTGAGTTATTTTTCCACATGTTGATTTGACCGGTTTCGCCAACCTTTCACGTTGGCATTATCAAACTGAGTCGAAAGGTTGGCAAAACCGGTCATCAATAAAATTATCATATGGGAAAATCACTCAAGTTTTTTTAAATTTAAAATATTAAAATGGAATTCCACCAAGTACTCTCTGTTAAAAATATTGATTACCTAATTATAGTAAGATTAATAAAATCTAAATGATTTAGTTATTGGTGTACGAATAATAATTAATTCTAAATGTGCGGATGGTATCCATGTGTAAATGACAAGAAAATAAACCAGAAACTCGATAGCAAGATGTTTTGGGTACGAGGCAAAATATTTGAAATATCGAGAAAAATCCTAAAACGTAGTTTTGGAACACAGGTGAGATTTCGACTCAGACTGCTGTTCAAATCTCAGTTCGCTCCGTAGCTTTAAATCCATAATATGTATAATCAATCAATGTACCTATAAAATATACAATTTAAATCTATAATATGTATAAGCAACCAATGTACCTTTAACCCAAAAAACCTTTCCTCATTGAATGTTTACTTGAATAATTTTAGGTCGATATGTACATTGTATTCGAACCGTTGATTATCGCTTATTCAATTATGTTTTAATTTATTTTGAACGCCAGACCCGCTTGGCAGGTTTACTTAACATCGTACTTTGAGCGTCACGGCGCGTCTGCAATATACTCGTAAGGTCATTGACGACAGATAATAATCTGAGAGCGCAACGCCGGGAAAAGCCCAAGAAACTGCGTTAGTCATCATGGCGGTAATCCGAGTGCTTAAAACTTTATGATAATTTGCACAGATGGAGTTTTTTTTACTAAGTATTGTCATTAGTGTTTATTGACCGTTACAAAATTAATTTTTGCTAAAATTTATAATCATTTTCAATATGATGAAAAGAATTGTCATGAACATGTCATCCCTTACAATGAATATTTCTTTATTATATATATACACACAAATATCTATATATAATTACAGTTATACGTTTGTTCACCGTGAAACTGCTTCAAGATAATAAAAAATAAGGTAATCAACATTTTTCAATGAACAACGTGCATTAAATCATTTAATATACTTTTCCGTAGAATTTGCTCTTAAAGTAAAATAATGAAGGAAAAATATTGATAATGTCTTCATAATTTGCGGTAAGTCCGTTTTATCCATATTTATATTGAAAACCAATAATTAAATGTGTATATTAAAAGAAATGACTCTTTTGCTCAAGTACTGTGGCCAAATATTTCCGGTATAACTTGATAAAGTGGTAATGGTTTTGATAAAACAGTAATGGCTTACACTAGATAACATTTTCAGTGACGAAATGGAATTTCTATGTAATTTTTTAATCTACGCATATTTTTTGGCTGTTGTTAAATCCGCGTAGAGTTATTTGAGATTTTAGTTGATGTTTTTTATTATTTCATAATTCATTTGTTCGGGTATTAAATTAGATTTTCTGAATTTCGAATTTAAACAAAACAAAATATAATATAATAGATTCGTGGAAATGAAACTTGATTGATTTGCTTTGCGTATTTCTGATGAAACGAGCATGGAGAAGATTGAGAATAACGAGTTGGTCGTAAAGATTGCCAAAGCTGATTGCCGTTGTGATTGAATATTTTGTTATATTAAAAAATCAATATGTACACACTATAAACGACGCGTAATTATGAAAAAAACAAGCTCAGCCTGCCTCGGCGCGGCGTCAACTAGGGATTAGATAAAACCCTTGATTTTAGTGAAAATTCTGATATATATATATATGAAAATTAAAAAAAATATATATATTTATATATATATACATATATGTGCGTGTGTGATATCTTTTATATATATATTTATATGATAAAAAAAGTATCACCTCTCGCCCATAATTTGGACGCAGTACGCACTCACGACCGGAAGTCCGAGTAGCGTCACGGGCCTGGTCACACTCTGCGCACATGTGCTTAGCCCATTGTGTCGGCCGCGGTCATTTTTTCATTGCAATTCGCAAATATTTCACACAATAACTGAATAGCGACATATCTATTTAATAATAAGGATAATAAAAACTGCCAACAGCGGCACAAAAGCCTACAGAAAAAATGACGACATTGACGAAGGTCTTAATTTTTAGTTAAATCTGCAATAAAATGAATCCCAGCACTCTCCCGCGAGCTCTCACCTTCGCAGGCGACGCCGCACTCGCCTCCCTTCTTCCCGGGCTTGCACCACTTTCTGCTGTTGATCTGAAATTTTAATCAAAATAAATGCGTGTTAATTTTTTAGATTTATGGGTACTTTCTGGAATGAAGAAGCGACAGACAATTTATTTATTTATTTTATTTAAAGAGTTAGTTTAGTTTTAAAAGATTTCAAATGTTAGAGGGGACATATATTTTATTATGCTTAATTATTAAAAATAAACTTTTTTATTTAATTTAAGATTTTGTAAATATTTTTTGAAAGGTAAATCATTAACACAATCTTTTATGAAGACACGACATTCAGCAAAGTTTTACCGCTGAAATACAAAAGGTTCCCAGGATGCCCTATCACCCCTTCTCGTGGGATTCGAATCCCTCTCTCCCGGTTGACAGACTGTTTGTTGACTCGTCGGTATAAAAATTGTATATACAGAAGTCGCCGGGAATAGAGGTCGGCACGCGGAGAGTTATTGTTTGTTTTCGCAAAGAAATCGGGTGATAATATTGACTTTGGATAAAGTTAGGCGACGGTGCCGGCGGGCTTGCGAGCTCGCGGGAAGCCACTGGCGACTACTTACAGGATTCTCTCCTAGTGCGTTTCAGGGACACGGTGGACGGAGAAAAAGACCTGAACTATTTCACGTGATACTGGTGGGATTCAAACCTACACCTAATCTTTCGCCTGGCTGTGGGCACGTGGTGATTTCATACTTTTTGCTTACCAAATATCTATTTTAGCTATTGCTGATACGAGTGCTCATTTTCCCTGCCTAACACAATATTGTAACTAAAGAAATTCATGTATGCTACCACCTAAGTCACACATTGCAAGCCTCGAAACCTGCGCGCAGGACGGGGATAGCCACACTCCTCATCACAATATTAGACCCAAGACCTATTGTAAATCTAAAAATGAAAATAAAGGAATCTTGTAATTTAATAGTAAATTTTTTTTAAGAGTGCACCCCACAGCTGCACGGAGATCAAATATCAATGACTTGTGAAGCTATCTTGACCTTTATCATATGTTTAAATAGTTTACTTTAAATATATTGTTAATTAAAAAAAATGACCGAATGCCACAAACGATATATTTATATATATATATGACCATACTTTGTGGTTTATAGGGTAGCTAGAATATTTATACATACATAAAAAGTATTTGATAATTTTATAATACTAATGTTGGAATCCAGAATAAGTGCTGTCGTTTGATGTCATACTGACTAGAATGTCTTTAATATTTTGAGTCAATAAATAAGTAAAAGCCTGAAATATGACCTTACTCGACTATAAGATTATATACTATTTAAAATATACTGAAAGAATGAGTTAGCATTCAAACAAAAATCTATAGTAAGATTTTTAAATATTTGATACAATGTGCCTTTTTTTAAATCATGATTGTTTGATAGAGATAGCCAGCGAAATAACTGTGTCGTTTAAAACCACAACATACATTAAATATAAGTTTGTAAGAAAAATCGCTACCTCCTATTACGCCTATATTGTACTACTTAATATGTTTATTCATAAATTTAATATAAACGAAACATTAATGTATCTAAAGTATACCTCTAAAATTCACAATTTGTTGATACCTTTTTTTCATATATATCTACTGTTTTACTGTAAAATTAAGGAATAGTGATATGTAATTGATTTCATACCTTGACACGCAGTTTCTGGTTTTGCTTAAATTTGCTTCGAATATCACTAGAACTGTTTTCAGATTAGAAAAACTATTAGAATTATAGTAGAGAGTACTTCACTTTCTGCGTCGATGTATTTTTTATTTAAACTACTTTTAATGTCTTCTAAATTATATCGTTGTCATGTCAGAAGGTAAAATATCAAAGAACTACCATTGGTTCAATTATAATATAGCAACACTGCTATAAAATGTAAACCAAACCAAAGTCGCCAGTGCGAATGAAGGTCAGTTTTGGTCGTGGAATATTTAGCACGATCTAAGTCTTACATTTTTCATCGAAGACATATCATTTTACTTATACTCGTAGTTGTATCGACAGACGACACGATTGCGCTACGGACTTATAGACCTCTGCACCCTAATGCGGGACAGTGGCAGGGAAGACTGGGAAGAGGGACTGGCCGAGACTCCTGCCGGGCGCGGAGGCCCCCGTGAGGTACACACCTGGAATATCCCGTAATTGGCGCTTCCGTTTGGTTTCACTTCGAGCTTGCTGGTATTTTTGTTGCTGACGTTCTCAATAATGCAGATCCCTGAGAACAGAAATGAAAGCATTAGTTAAAAAAATGCAAACGAAAAATAACTACCGCGAATGCGCACAGCGAGCGAGTAGATGCATATTATTAAAATGATCTTCAGTTAGTCCACCGTAAGTATTTGCGATTTCAATTTATTCAAGTAACACTAGATATTATAATATTATCAATCGGAAAACTTATTATCACAGATATTATGTCGCGCCAAGCTTAGATTATCGGTTCGAAGTTTGGCTTACTCGGTAGCCATATGCGCGTTCGGAGCGGTGCGCTCACCTGGAGGAAGTGGATCTTGGAGTGGGGCGTTTAACGCGTTTTACACGAGAACCCAAAAATACAAAAAAATCGGTTTCAGTACCGTAGCCGAAACGTCTGGTCAGTAATCGAATTCCGACGCGGTTCAAACAAACTTAAAAAAAAAGGTTCATTAATAATGAAATTTAACAATCAGGAAACTTATTATTAATTGAGCTAGAAAATCAAACAGTTTGTGTAATTTCTTGCTAAAAAATTACTTAATAATGTAATAAAAAATAAACTTAATACGAAATCAGTTATATGTTTTAAAGTAATAAAAATAAACCCACAACTGATAAGTTTAGTATGTGATACTCCATATTTAAGTTGCCTATTATATTTTTTAAATATTTAATACATTTAAAAGCTAAACATATTTACAGTAGTATCGTGGAACGTGGACAATGCACATGCTATTATGCAAGCTGCACTAATGAGGAACATCTGAGCTAGGAAAATAAAAATCCTGTCTCGTTTATAACGTGTATTTAAAACATATTGTTTTCACAGTAAGTCTGTGTGTGTTATTATTTGAATATTTTCATCTCGTTAAGGAAATATATTTTTAAACTACTTTTTGATTAATACAAATAAGGGTTCTATATATTAATTTAAAAAAAACATATTACAAGCCATTCGATATTTCACAAAAAAAAACTCTCGCTTATCTTATAGTGAGGGAGGAATTGTTACCAGTTGCAGCACCCAGCAGCTCAAGTTGGGTTCAACACCCACCTGTGCCTATTCACCTGCCTGTGAGAGTCATGCACCTGAAATATGTCCCGTCGGACTGAAGCATGCGGCCGGTAGTTTGTGCGGTTATTTTTTCGACACGGTCGATTTGCGTGCTCTAATAGATTACGTATTTCCCTTGCCCGAACAGCATTGACATGTATGCTTTGAGTAAGACAAGGAAGCGATATTTAAGAGCCCGACCACTCGGAGCGACTTTAAGCGGTAGTCCGCCCGCCGAGCGATGTGCGCAAACAGCGTTATGGCTATATATATATTTTATTGCCTTGATTCATTTTATTTGAGTTGCAACGGAATCAGGTTTGCTTGCTGCAAGTAGTTTGTAATTAAGCCCCGCCACCTGCGCGCCGGGCCATCGCGATTACACTAATTCAATGAAAAGTTATCGTTGTATTGTTATTAGTATTGTTGTAGTATAATATTTGTACACAAAACGCTCACGTCCCTATCAAATACTGAAACACATTATTTATTTTGATTCCCAACTACTTCATACTGTGCTTAAATACCTACAAGAATTTAAATTAAAAAATATTTTAAATTTAAATGCATTTTTTAAAAAAACAATGGGATATATATTGATTTTATGTTTCATTTAAGTTTCTTTAAATGAGACCGCTTATTAAATCTTAACAAATAAGAATATAAAATGCACATAAATTATATTGTTGTTGTTTTTTTTTCAAACTAATGAGAGGGCTTATTATTTTAACGTACTTACGCCATAGCGCATAAAAAAAGAATGGTTAGCTCTGAATTCTTGGTAGAAATAACTGTTCATAATTAGTGATTTGGTTTTATAATTTATTTAAATTAATAAATGATTTTCTTGGAATACAAAGCAACGGACGTTGCCGGCGCTGCAATAACATTCCAAGTGTATTCTTTGCCTTGAAGCTTGTCGGCCCGTTGGTAACAAACGGAATCATTTACCTTTTAGTTGTTAGTCCAAAAATACCTTTGTAGATAAACACGACTTTTATTGTATCACTATTGAAGTTGAATATTTATTTACATTTAATTAAATTAAATTTCTATCATAAGCAAACGCTTTGGCTTCCTTTCTTGCGGTGACATCCCGCGCCCGAGAGGTTCTCTCATTCGTTCATCTAAACTCGTCGTTCGATAATGCCTTTGTACATACAGAAAGATAAGCTCAGTAGTGAACATAGAGAATACTTATATTACCAGAACACAGAATAATAACAAAAATACATACACGTGTGTGTGTATATATATATATATATATATATATATATGTGTATAAATATAACTTTTGTGTTTAATCAGGTCATTAAATGTAGAATAGTATAGTAGAAATGTTTAGAAAAGTCATGTAATTTTTAATTTTTTTATAGATTAATAAACACTTCAAGAGTTTTTAAACATAAACAATAAGATACTGAAACTTGAACAGTTGTGACTTGCAGGCGTCCTTGGCGGACATTGGTGTGAATGCAACTCTCAATCTCGTTAGTTTTTCAGTCTATTTTATTTGGCAAAGACGCGAACCAATGTTTTGTGTACAGTTATAATGCGAAGAATTGAGGCTTTTGAATTGTGGTTTTAAAGAAGAATACTTAAAATACCATGGGTTGACCACGGTGTCTTGCACAGAATGCGGAAAGAAAGACAGCTCCTGAAGATAGTTAAAGCGCGTAAGGTCTCCTATTTTGGCTACATTTTTAAAAACAATAAACAAAGCACCCTTCAGCTGATTGTCCAATGAAAAATCTAAGGAAAAAGGGGCATTGGATGGAGGAAACTTACGTGGATGCGGTATTGACGCCAGTGGCTAGAAGTACGGCCAAATTAGTAAGACAGGTCCAGGCTAGAAATATATTCGATGAAATGGTTACCAATCTCTTATGAGGAGAGGCACCAGAAAAATAAGACTTAACCCTTGTATTTATTTTCAATAACTGTGTTTGAAATAAAAAAAGCCGATGATATTGTTGATAACGTATAATATAATAGAAGTGTTAATTTAAAGCTGAATGGTTTTGGTATTTATGTCTGCGTATCTTATAAAAAATGGCATTTTCAATGTTTTGCGTATTTTCTACGCGGCACCGTTCATGCCGCGCGTGCAGCAGAAGACACCCGGAAGACCCGGGAGTAAGAGAATCTGAGGTGATCGATCGCCTGGGGTTCTTTTTTATTTAAAGAGATGATAAAAATTGCAAGGGTGATCAATGGTGGTGTGACATAACAGTCCTATCAATGGCGGGTCGCAGTGGTAGGTGTAGGGTGATAGCTCGTCGCGTGACTCGCTGATAGTGATCCCTTAACAGTCACTTCAAGTTTATCATTAGATATTAAATCGCGTATTAAAGTAAGTTAAATAATTCATTAAAAACAACTGCAACAACCTCAATACAACTAACAAATCATATATCGAAAGACCAATAACAATATTTACGATGCGTCGTAAACTATATTTTGTATTTGAATTCTTAATAACTTTAATGAAGATAATCTATTATAAATATATGTATATATATATATATATATATATATATATATATATATACAAACATACTTTGTAAATATAAGTGAGTATAATTAATCATTGGTTCTCAAAAATTATAACCCTCAACGCAGGGGTGATGAAGCGAGCGCGCCATCCTTTGCACCGTGAGGTGGTTTTGAATACAATACAGATTACGCGCGCTCTCTTATCGGCACGGGTACTCACAAGACCTGACGTAGGAGTTGTCAATGACCTTGGGCTTGATGAGGTCCTCCGCTAGCTTGCAGCGGCTGGCGTAAACCTTGGCGCGCGCGGGGGCGAGTGCGAGGGCCGCGACCCCCAGCACGAGGAGCGCGCGCGCGGACGGGGACATGGCGGGCTCAGACGCGGGGGCTCACTGGCGGCCTGCACGCCCGCACGCCTGCACGCCTGCCAGGCGGGGCGGGGCGGGGCGGGGCGGGGCGGGGCGGGGCGGGGCGGGGCGGGGCGGGGCGGGGCGGGGCGGGGCGGGGCGGGGCGGGGCGGGGCGGGGCGGGGCGGGGCGGGCGGGGCGGGCCGGGGCGGACTCGCGGGACTCTATTTCTGTACATGAGTACTATCAGATATCTACATCTCTGAGACATTACAACATACAGATTATTATCTATAATGTGATTCTAGCCCGTTTAGGTTTATTTCATATTATTGGTACAAGTATTGAAGATAGATTTATTTTAAATGATAATAGTGCAAGAAAATTTCAGAGGTAGCAGATAACGTTTATAAAAATATATAGATGAGTATTATTATATTAGTCAGATTGCGTCCGATATTTGTTTTCATTAAATGTTGAGGATTTTTGCGATGCGGTCCTGCGCTGAGATAACAGACTTTCCCAGTGCGGTCAGTGCTGCGCCCGAGTCGCCCAGCCGCGAGCCGGAGCAAGGGGCGTAACAGACTAATGACATATTAATATAAAAATATATTTAATCTTATAGTAGAAACAAAATGATCTAAGATTTAAATACAAACACGCATAAATGTATATATTTAATAAATTGAAATATTGCAAAATCAAAATAATAAAGTCAGTAGAAATTGCGGACTTGTAAACAAGTAAAAATAAATTTAATTCGCCTTGACTCTCGTTGACGTCATGAGTGCCTGCGGATGTTCGTGCGAATAGTCTAGGATCACTTTAAACGGCAGTATGTATTATATATTCTTGCATATCAGTCGTCGACTCCACCACCTGGGGTGGCCCGGGAAATCCCGGGGAGTCCCGGGGAGGCCCGGGGAGGTCCGGGGAGGCGCCACCTGAGAAAACCGACCCCGCCGGCGGCCACTGAACATGGCTATTGCTATACTCTTCACAATGTTGTTTGTAAACAGTGTGTCTTTTATCATGAAGTATGACTTTTATGACACTGACTAAACTTAACCAACACGATACCTAGAAAACCATTAATAAGTCATATTGGCTTTTTTTACTTCCATGCATATAGTTTTTCCTCGGTTTATTCATATTTTAGTAATCAATTTCTAATCTCTCGGACGGGAGCGAAGACTCGACTTCCCCACACCGTGTCCGTCCAGCGCTTTCTTCCCGACTCCGAACAAGTTTTTCTGTTTCTGGAGAATGTTTGAGAAAACTTAAAATATTTAGTGTTTTCTTACAAAAGAATGCAGTTTAGATTTGCCTTCGCCTGCGCAGTCTCTTCTTTGAGACATAGCCAATTAAACGTCATTCCCGTAGACAATGGGACATGGCTGGTTTTATTGTCAATTATTCCGCTGATTGTGTATCATGAAGGTTCCGCAGGAATTGAAACGAAGGCTTTACAACTGACAACTGACGGTAATCCCCTGCGGGAGGACATCTGTCGACCGCCGATCGAAGCTCTTCCATATCCGCTTTCCTTTCAGGCTTCCGAGAAGTGGCTTTTGGTCGGTGCCGATTTACTTTTCCAGTAAACATTTAATTAGTGTAAAAGTGATATAATTGACTTTGCGATATTTTCATTTCGATAAATTAACCAACAAGATATTTTGTTCAATTTATTTTCTTACAAGTGAATGTATTCAACTCAAATTAATAATTGCATGACTGTTGTACTAGACGAATTGCACAAAGAACTGTAATTACTTAAAGGATTTGGATTTCAGTGATGGGAGGTGTGAATTCAAACGCAACGTTTTCTGTTCGTATTCTCAACTAACATTTATTGAACATGAAGTAAGTTACAAGTAGTTTATATGAAGTTAGCCACAATGCTGCCAACGTGCCGATGGGGACATAAACGGGCAGTCCTCCACAGCACATGAAGCCGGCGTCAAAACGCTTTACCGTCGTCCCGTACAACTGTGTTCAACTTCTTTGAATATTGAGCTATGCACTAGATTATTTCTGCATATTGCATCTGTTGGCGACGGCACCAGGTTTGTTCTCGCTTTCGAGACGCTGGTACTCGTTCTTTTCTTTCTGGGTTTAGCTTACGAAATCGCCAAGGTTAGTAAGCCATCAGTGGACTGTAATATAGGTAATTTCAAACACTTTTACTTTGCGCAATCTTTTATTTAAACTTCTTTTACGAATTTTGTTATAATGTATTGTATGATTTTCAGACACGTTTCATTTAACATTTTTAACTTTACTTATGAAATACTTATTATTTAATAAATTTTCCATAAGACACTTATTTTCAACCGACAGTAGGGTCGGACATTTCGACAAGCATGCAATCCGCGTCGTCATGTCGGAGTATCTTCGATTGCCCTTGAAGTCAATTTGAATACTTTTCATTACTTTACGACAGGTACGCGATATTTCGTAACCCAGCCGAATTGAAAATCTCACGGGCATCGTCACCACGTAAACGCATATCTAACACAGGCCCCCAGAAGAAAAAAAAAATTAAATTTAAAAATTCTTTTATTTTTCACTAAGTTACAGTTGGTTGTGGTGTAGTGCGTGGCTATCCCCTTCCTGCGCGCAGGTTTCGGGGCTTGAAATGTGTAGCTTAAATGGTAGCATTCATGATTTACTATAGTTTCAATAATAAAAAACCTTTTATTTGCATGGGTTTATGTGTAATAAATATCTACAAACTAAATAACAGAGATGAAAATTAATAACAAAAACAGGTAGAGCAGAAGGGTGCAATGATCACCCCTGGGTATGTTTTTTGGCTACTTGGCGTTCCTTCTTGTATAGGATGCCCCGGGAGCCCTCGGAGACTGTTATATTTTCACCGAGTAGGATGTGGTGGGGGAATTTATGTCTGTAGTGGACAGGCAGTGAGTCTGGGGTGTCGTCTCCAATCCCTTGAGGAGGGGTTTTTTGGATTTTTGTATGGACTGGTATAGCCTTTCGGTGACGTGAAGCGTCTGGATTACGATCGGTGATATTTAGGTCTGGGCACAGAAGGTGCTAGTCGAAGTGCGATAGTAGGCACCTAGGTTGAGGCGTAGGCAGGAGTTTTGGGCGGCCTGGATACTCGCGATGAGGTGTTAGCTGGCGTTTGACCAGACAGATTCGGCGTACATAATGTACGGCCTGATGATGGAGGTATAGAGCCTGAGTTTGGACTCAAGGGGGAGGGGGCTTCTAGCGCATAGTAGTGGGTAGAGGCTGTTTTTGCCTGTGTGCCCTTTTATGTGGGCGACTGCGATTTGGGGGTGCCATGTGAGGCTCCGATCTAGACTCCAAGATATATCACCTTTTTGCTACATTGGATCGGCTTACCGTCAGCTCGTAGGGGGTTGGCGCGATCGTTGCCAGAGTGCTTCCAGGTGAAGATGATTGCCTCAGTCTTCTTCTAGTTGATTCGCTCTTTTATACCTTGTTATTTAGATAATAAGAAACAGACGCTCGTGCGACCCGTGATTTAAATCAGGAGATGCAGATTAGCACCAGGACACGTACTCCTAGCCGAGCCCGGGAATACGATTGTAAAACCTTCCTGAATGCCACCATATACAGTGCAACCATAAAAGTTACGCGGCGATAATGCCTGGGTGAGGATTTCTGTGTGGCGGCGCGTGATTACAACAATGAAACACAGATCAGGCCTTCGGCACGTATTTCCGGACTGACTCTGGAAACAATCATAAGCCTACCCGAGCGGCGCCATATACAATGTAAATATAAAGGCTATGCGGTGGTTAATTGGGAACATCAATCTTAAAACATACCCGGGCGGTGATACCTGTGTGGTCCTGTGGGACACAACATTCAACTCAATAACAAATCATATTAAGATTGAATTCTATTCGAGAGGAATTTATCCTGTCATCGGGTTGGCAACAGCACCTTTTAAAAAATATTTTTGCTAATAATAATAAAATATCATATAGAATGTTGAGAATGATTGGACACAACGAGTGTGGAACATGTTTATTAATATTAAATAATTTAAGGTATAAAAATATGTCGTTAACATTAGGAAAAGGTTTATTAGTTAACTTGCAAAACATTAATTACTAGATCGAATCTAAATGAAGAGAATTTTGATACACTCTTGATCTGGCCGGTCTCGGGAGGCTCCTCATTACTGCAGATACAGCCTCCGGGGATGCTACGGCCACTTATTGGGTAGAACCTTCACCGGAAAGGAAGTAATTGGACTCCTAGAATATATTTCTGAGTAGCTCTGTTTGATTTCCCAGAACACTGAGTAGCTGCTCGCGACTGCGGCGGGAGCTCCTGCATTTGAATTATATGATTTCAATCTTAGTATCATAAGCAGGTGATGTGTATTCTGAAATGACCGGTGTTAATGTACATGGCCTGGCGATTGTATAAGATTTTATATTTGTTGTTAAAACGCTAAATTAAAAGAGCAAACTGAATTTCGGTTTTTGAAAACCACTTAAAATATTTCGATTAAAAAGCAAATGTTGTAAAAAATTGTGTATCTTAATTTTAACTATGTATTTATAATTTATTGGTATGTCTACTCGTTTATAATTACATGAATTAATTTTATGAGAGTACTTAACAAAACCATCGTCAACGTTAGAAATAGCTGGGAACTGATTAGAGCTTAATACAATTAGGGAACTTACTAAAAATACAATAAGTATTTTACAAAACAGTTTTCACTGTTAGAACCTACTGTTGAGTTGAAAACAATCTCTCCGCAAGCCGCGTATTTGATTGCGCCAGCTCTGTTCTTAAAGCAACAAATATTACTGTTTAAGTGAACATTGCGTTGATGCAGCTGATCGGGCGCGTGAAGCGATGCATGCGCTGAGCACCGTGCCCAGCGCGGGGGAGGCCGGGGGCGGCTGGGGGGCGGCGCTTGCAATCTGCAATCAACCCGTCCCGGGCAGGCGTCGGCAACCAGTAGTGTAATAATTGGCTGACTGTAATAATTATTACAGTCATCTTAACTAAACCGTTCAAACTTATTGCTATGTCTTACTGAATTTTGAAGTCCGTCTGTTTGCCAATAATTTAAAATAAAACAAAGGAGGAAATGGTGGACATTATTTCTAAATGGTTTATAATTTTATTATATTAAATGGTTAAAAAAACATATCATAAAAAACAAAATTTAAATATTAATTCAAGCTAGTATTTTATAGAATAATATTTGATAGTAAAAGAGCTTGAGAAAATTATTGTTTCATAACAATTATTTTTTATAAAATACCGTAAAACATATTTGAAAACGTCAATATTTATTTTATTGAATTTGGATAAGCGAGGTTCTGGTTTGATGAAAGAGAAAAATATGTATTTAAGGTCCAGCCTTGTACATCATTGCAGCTTTTGCCGAACCAGCCCGCTACTCGTCGGTGTTGGTCCCCTGCCCGCGGGGCCGATTGAATTACCATTTAATTTAAATTTTAATCGATACACTCCGGCGGGGGAGGAGGGGTGACGGGGATGGCCTGCTCCCCCGCAAGGGGTGGTATCGTGACGCCGAGCGAAGGTGATTCTCTGTTATCACACGTGGGTTATACGAGTACGCAAATAGGTAAGGCTGTACCTGCGCAGAATAGCGAAAGCCTTTATTTTACATACACTGTCTAAACCTGACTAAACCATCATGGCATAAATCCTTGATCCATGTATAATATTAAATTTTTTGGTCCTTTTAAATATTTTGTTTTTTTTTAGGTTGTTAATTGTCTATTTTCAATTCGTAAGAAAATAATATGGACGACAGAAATAAAAAAAGATATAAGAAACTAATCGCAGACTGACCACCTTCATTAAAACAGCATTTTTCAGATTCGCCATTTTTTATAATGCATTTTGTAAGGCGTGGTCAAAATGCTCAACACTTAAGCCATCAGTATTGTCATAATGGGCGCCAGGGACTGAAATCTGTGGCATTTGATGTACAAAGTACACAGTGAACGTGCTATTTTATTGTGTCGTTTCATGTACATATATACCTGGTAATTGAAATATGTACCATGTACCTAAAATTACTAGTTTAATAAAAAAGGTAACGATATCTTGAAGACTACCAGCACGTATCACGAAAGCTCATAATTCTGTGAGTTAGAAAGGTCGTTTGCTATTCCGCCTGGTCATGTTTCAATACAACAGGCAATCAGTCTTGACTTAGAATTGTAGGTTTATAGACCCTCACTGATCGTGGCCTTGTGCTGATTGTTAGAGGTCTAATGTTAAGATCTTAAACACTATTGTTTTATTTAATGATTTATCTATTACAATTTTTTTATTAGAAACTTTTATTCAAAACATATTTTATTAAACATTCTTTATTATTTCAAGCATAATTTCTGTCCGACAACTGGAGGTCGGTATTATTATTACTTTTATTGCGACAGATACACCGTTTTCGTGACCTTGCCGGAGTGGTTAGCGCATTTACTTTACTTTCGATACATGATTTCTGTAGTCGTGACTAAAATATGTCATAACATGCACCAACACGCTGCAAAATATTCTCACATACGGACGTTGCTACCGTGCGGAGATTACACCTAATACCGCCCTTCCCTGGAGAAGGGCGGATTTATATTCATTTTTAGATCTTTCGTGAGATCCAAATTTAAATAAATCAAAAGGTAACTTAAGTCTTTATTAAGAGGGAACTCTCGAGATGAAATATTTGGCCCCACACAATTGTATGCAATATGTTTCTATTATTTATCTCGAGAGTTTAACATATTTATTAAAATATCAAAAATAACAAATCATTCATTATCTAAAGCTAAAAATCTATTTTGTCTGAGTTTTCAATCTCGTGACCGTGTGAAGGTATACATAATCATTAGTTCCTAGAAGGATCCCCATTTCGTATATCAGAGTATCTCAAAAGACATAACATGAACTTAAAATAACAATTATTTATTTAACACCCATATCTAAAGTTCATTTGATCTTAAAATTTAAAAGTAAGTAGAACACTTGTATGCACTCATAAATTTTATGAATGATCCTTGCAGATGTGTAGGGTTCTGTAAATATTATGAATCTATGGGCTGAGATGTCACATAATTTACGGTTTTCGAACAATCCACAACCAGATGTGCTCGCTTAGAACTGATACCCTCAAGAGGGTAGCACTATCTCACCAATCACCACATGATTTTACCACCTCAAACTGGATTTAATTTTTATTTAATTTAATTTTAATCGTTGAGTCCCAACAGGTGTGATTTGTGCACAATCTAGGGGGAAGATGATTTGGAGCAATCAATGGGGATGCACCTGCGAACGGCTCTTTACGACGGAAATCTGACGCTAAGAGGGATATTGTTGAGGGCTTTCAATTTCTAGAACCTGAAAATTATACATAACTTTGGGTAAATTTAAAAACAAATTGCTGATTTTTCTGTTAACATCCGCAGGATCCCATTTTGTGAGCAAGTTTTTAAACGCTGGGCCGTAAAACCCTGCCTGCCAAAGTACACAAAAAATTGTTTTTCCATTGAGACGTCCGTACTAGTGCAAATTGCGAGTTCTGTCGCGCGCAAAATTTTGCATACAAACACTATTTGGGGCAAGCAAAATTAAACAAAACAAAATTTCCAACTTTCCGCGTTTCCAATTGACTCGGGGTGTAGAATTAACGAGCGAGGACCACCCTCGCGGCCTCGCGCCCCGGCCGTTGTACTCGCATTACATTCTAATTAGATCCAATTTGGCCTGCAGCAATAACACGATTATTGCAACGCTCGCGGCCGGAGCTTCAAAGTCTCTGTAATTAAATTGTTATTAAATTAATGGAAATCAATCGCCAGCGCCGCGCGGCCCCTCGGGCATCAAGCGAATCGCTTTAAATCATGTTTATTCTAAATCTGTAAAATCTTCATCGAAAATCCACTGAATATACATATGACAATATAGTAAAGTTTTTAATATAGTCGTTCTGTGTTTTGAATACTTGTCGTGTTCTATTATTACTTTACTAGAAATGTAGCCCGTCATAAAATATTCGATGAACAATGTAATAGTGTTTGAACATATGTTTGGCTGACAATTAGATGAATATTTAATTTCATTTTGTACACATATATTTTGAATAACCGGATATTAATTTCGAAAGCAAAGCAATTCTAGGAAATATCACATTTCGTGTCACAAACAACGAATCACTTTCACTGCACTGTTCTTTATTAGATGCAGTCTTTATCACGTTCAATTGTGCTATTCTTTTTTAATTACGTTTGCTGTGCTTAGACGGTGCTATTTTTTTAGGAGGCATTTTATTAATGATGTGATTAATAATTCTAACGCAACTAAAAAATAAAATTGGTACTTGTGTCACGCTGACATAAACTGGAAATTTCTTAAAAGCATCATATTTTGTTTTTTTGTAAAAATTCTAAATTTGAAATTTTTGCTGCGAACAACAGAATCATATAATTCGTACATAAAGCATATTTTATAGTTTTATTTAATTAGTTTATGAATAAAAATATTGTCCTGTCGTCTTGAAATTCGACACATAGCTGCGGAAAAACTTTCTGAACTTACGTGCAAAAAATCAGCGTTGTATCTTTTAAGATATTCTATAGAGAACCAAAAAATGAAACATACACACACACACAATGGCTATTATTATTGGCTGTCAGTAGAGTTGGTGGACGACTTTCAAATCAGCACTGACATCAAAGTAGTGGACAGAGAGAAAGAGTTTTAGAACTAGAATAGGTGACTGAATCAGAATAAGGATCAGTGTGAGAATTGAGACAGCAAGTTGTATATTTAACAACCTAAAAAAAGTATTATGTGCCAGTGACAAAACATTAAAAGCTTGCTGGAGATTTATTAAATGCTATGTTGTCTCAGATCTTCTTTAAGAATTAAGGAGTTTACTTAAAGAGACCTGGACACTTAAAGACAGCGTGACAAGTGACAGAGTCATGTGCCAAAAATTAATGATAGAAATCCCTGTCGATGGTAAAAAACCTTTAAGTTTCCTATTTTAGCCATATTTTTCGCAATAATACATAAAGCATTCTACAGCTGATTGTCCTAGGAAAATCCGAATAAAAAAGAGGCACTTGATGGACGAAATTTACGTGGATGCGGAATTTACGCCCGTGGCTAGAAGTCTGAAGTACAGCCGAATTAGTGAGACAGGCCCATGATAAGAATATATTCGATGAAATGATCATCAACATTCTATGAGAAGAGGCAGTAGAAGAAGATATATAATATATACTGAATATATATATATATATATATATATATGAATGAATATATATATATATATATATATATATATATATATATGTTATGTGTCGGGGAAGTAAATCAGAAGCGGTGGGTACTGGTTAAGACACTTTTATTGTTCACTGGTATATTATAATGGTTACAGTGTTAAGTTATTATTTCAAAGACAGGGAGACTACCGCTCCTTCGGTGGTCTGTCGTGATCTGTCCTGGGCGAGCTATCTTCGGAGCTCTGCAAGACCATGTGTGCAAGGGTCAGAGTATCGCACAGGATACGAGAACAATGGCGTTTCATCCCTTGTTCTAATTCTTAGAACTATAGTCGTAAGACAAATGGCAGTGTTCACTTAAACAACAAAAGTATCGCACAAGATACGAGAACAGTGGCGTTTCGTCCCTTGCAATCCTAAGAACTATTGTCATGAAACAAATGTGTGCGGGGCAGGCCATAACATATATATATATATATATATATATATATATATATATATATATATATATATATATATATATATATATATATATATATATATATATATATATATATATATATATATTAGGGTGTCCCTTATATGACCAAAAAATTTTTTTTTTCAAATTTCGTAATGCATACCCTCTACTTTTTTTACTAATGCTATAAGATACTTAAATATAAAATTTCATCTTTCTAGCATAATTGCAACCAGTGCCGACCGAGCTTCAAAGTATAGTAAAAAACGTGTTTTGTCTTGATATTTCGGTCTGGTATAAAATCATTATAAATGCAATAAATTAAGTGAATAAAAGTAAAAATTCAATTAGATGAACATTAATTTTTAATCAAAAACATAAAGTAATAACAATCAGTCAGGGTAACTTATTTTTAGAGTTGTTTTTTTACAGTCCGGATACAATTTTCTATGTTCCTGGACACAGCGCAGCAAGAACTGTTTTTGTTCTTCTTCAGCCGTAATAAGTCCGTTAAAATCTTGCATCATTTTAACAGCCATTTCAGCAGTATCATTCACAACTCTCAAATAACTTATTTTTCTTTTAGCTTCCAGAAAAGCAGCATTATTATTCCAAGAAGATACATCTTGCTTTAGAAAACTGTCGTCGATCTGCAGTCGTGATAAAAATTGTTTGCTCTTTTCCGATACGAAATCATGCAGTGTTTTGTCTGGAAAAAAAAGGAAAATAAGACAAATAACAAAAAAAATCTACAACAATTTAAATATATCACAAAAAGTCAATTTAACTTACCAAACAACCTTTGAGGAAGTTCTTCGTTTGACGGGTCATCGCGTTTGCTAAAATCTGAGGTTTTGTCCCGGTTGAAGTTGGCAATCATTTTCTTCTTAGTTTGGTTATCAACTTCATCATCAAACAGTGATAGAATAACTGTCTCTTCACATAAATACCACAAGTGATGGCTAAACTTGCTTATAGAAGCATTAGAAATTGTTGCGTCAACTTTTTCGTACTCTTTTAACATCTTCAAGAAGCGCAAATCTTGGTTAGGTGCTTTGATCGCCACTGTACATTCGAGCCAAGGTTGAACATACAATATCACGACAAATAAGAAACTATCTTGTAGAGCCTTTTTGTCCTTCGCAGTTATTCTGCATTGTGACTGAAGTAAACAAATTTTTTTAAAGAATAGATCGTTCTCGCCATCCAGCGTGCCTGATGCATGGCTCCGGGGGGCCTTAGTTTTAATTTTTCCTCTGTGTCTCCTCCCAAAATTATTACGCACAGTTCGACCAATTTGTGGTAGTCATCTCTTACATAACCTTTGTCTAATGCTGCCTTATAAAATATTAACAAAGCTTGAATGTCTGTCTCGGCAACACGTTGTTTTACGAAATTAAGAGATGGTTCAATGTTACTAGCGTCGATGTTTTTCCAATTTTCTCTGAACTTTTTAAGCATTGAAATATCTGGGCTACTAGTAATTTGCTTAGTTTTGCTTTCAAAGACAGCTTTTAGGACCAATTCATAAACATGATGACGACAGGTGAAAAGCAGAAATTCTCTTCCTAAAGTTTGCTCCAAAATAGCACAAGCTCCATTAATATGGCCAGTATTGGAAGCTGTTGTGTCGCAGCACATTATTTGTACTTTATCGTGAAGGTTCCAGTCAAAAAGAGCTATTGAGACAGCCTTACCTTGATGTTTTCCAGAAGAATGTTCTAGTTTCGGCACTGCAAGAAGCTGTTCCTTATCGTCAAACGAAGCAATAACTGGCAAGCGTTCTTCTTTAGAACTTCGTACATCCAACCTGGGTAATAGTTTTCCATCCCAATGGACTGTGACTACGTCGGGTACATTGTTTTAGAAGTCAGATTTTAATGCTTCTGCCCTTGATTTTCTAGTTTCAGCAGCTAGTGATTCTCTTTGTCTTACAACCCTTTCCTCTTCTTCCATTCGTCGTTGTTTAGATCTATCTTCTTTTTCCGCCAATTTTTTATCAACACCACCTAAGCATCCCGGTCGACCTGGCTCTCTCTGTTTCATTAAAAATAATTTATCATCCTCTATTTTCATTCTCTCAAAAGCATCAGCATGTGCAATATCAAACAAATTATCAAGATCAATTTTGAAATTGTTCTCACGGCTCTTGAACGTAACCTGAGTTTTCTTACAATTTTTTTGCATCTCTCTCCAAACATGATATAAATCAACAATTTTCTTCACGCAGTTAGGAAATGCCCTTGTTGGAATTCTTGCTTTTTCCCAATATATGATGCACTCCCTAATCACAAGATTTGCACTTTCACTAACAGTCAGTTTAACCTCAAGAATATTGTAAAATAGGACCGAGAGAAATTGTCGATTAGATGGTAATTTTGCACCATTTATTTGATATCTAGGCAAACCGATAAGGAAATTATTTTGTTTAACACTCCGTAATTCCACCGACATGTCAACGCACTAAACAATGAAGCACTACTAATCTCAAAAATCACGTATGAAATGACAAATAAAACATGCAGTTACAAGTCACAGCGCAGTACTTACGCAACTTGTATGGACAAGTTAAAATCGCAAGTCGGCACGGGTTACCGTTTATAAATCGAACTAATATTTTTTTTCTAGACAATATAGGGTTATTACTAAACTTTTAAGAAGGTATGCGTAAAAAAATATCGAACTTGAAATTTAAGGGACACCCTAATATATATATATATATATATATATATATATATATATATATATATATATATATATATATTATATACACCCATGCCTCGCTTTACTCGCTAAGCGAAAAGCCGTATAAGGAATCAATTATTCTAATACAAATTCAATGGGATCAGTTCCAAATTTAAAAAATTAACACTTTTTACACGTTTTGGCCATATTTTTTTCCGAACATGGTATTTTGCAATTAATTTTAATTCCTTCCATGATTCACTGATGCTGTCAACAGCATCCTTGATGTTATAGTTTTTCCAAAATGTTTTAATTGAAGCTTTACCATCGGTTTCCCTTATAAGTTGTCGGAAATTTCGGCGTAGGTAATATGCCTTAAAAGTGGCTATTGCACCCTGATCCATTGGTTGGATCAGAGCTGTTGTATTTTTCGGAAGGTACTCAATCATGACATCTTCAGATAGCTCGGATAAATTAGTAGGATGCCTTGGTGCATTATCCAAAATTAAGTGGTAAATCCAAAATTGGTTAAGTTATTAGCTCGCAAATATTTTTTCACTTCTGTACGAAAGTGATTTTTGAACCAATCTTCAAAAGTAGCTTTAGTCATCCAAGCTTTCTTGTTGGATTTCCATATGACGGGTAATTGATTTTTATTTAGTCCTTTAAGAGGCCTTGGATTTTCGGACAAATATATTAAAAATGGTTTTAGCTTAAAATCACCCGCGGCATTTGCACCAAATAGCAAAGTGAATCGTTCTTTAGACACCTTATAACCAGGCGCAGACTTTTCGGTTTTTGAAATGTACGTGCGATCAGGCATTCGCTTCCAATAAAGCCCTGTTTCGTCTACGTTAAACACTTATTCAGGTTTATAACCACCTCTTTCAATAATTCCCTTTAAAATGTTGGGATATTCCTTAGATGCGGCCTCATCGGCGCTAACTGCTTCACCTTTCATTTTCAAATTATGCAAATTAAATCTATTTTAAAATTTTTCAAACCATCCTCGGCTTGCTTGGAATGAGACATCTTCAGCAGATTCATCGGTATCTCCATTCTTCAAATTTTCGAAAATACTTAAAGCTTTTTCCTGGATTCCTGACTCATTAGCATTCTCCGTTTGTTATTGTCCTCAATCCATATACTCAATAGTTAAAATAAGTTTAATAAAATAATACATAGATATTAAAAATAATAATTTTTTACATACATACTGTAACGTGCCGGGGTTCACACTTAAAGACTTATTTATGTCAACACAAGTTATATTTATTTATCTACGTACAGAGTATTTATTTTCACATTATATATTTATATTAACATTGTTATGAATGCAGACAGGCCGAAGCCCTGTTTGACACTAAACACAAAATGGCTTCCCCCCTTGCATCTCCAACATTCTCGCGCATTCTCGCATTGCTCGCGCGAGGCGCACTCCTCGCTTCTCTAAGACCGCGTATCGGCGCTCCTAATCGATGGTCGCTCGATCCTTCCAGAGTCCCTTTGTTTATGGTGTTCGTTTTTCAAACTTACTGCTGGACCGTAACACTACCCCCTCCTTAGGCATTGTTCCGTCCCGGAACACTCGTTGTTAGTTCATGTGTACGTAGCAGCAGTCTGGTCCACGTTGACATGGTGTTACTTCCAACAGGCTCAGGCGATTAAAATGAACAACCCTAGTATTTCCATTCGGTCTCTTCCGGATGCGATATATTACATCATTTATCCTCTTCATTTTCTCGTACGAACCGTCCCACGCCAGTTGAAGTTTCGGAGAGAACCCCCTCCGTCTCTGGGGATTGAATAGCCAAACCAGGTCCCTGCCTTGGTGTCCACTTCCTTCGGCTTCCAGGTCGTATCGGTCCTTCATCCTATCACTAGCACCTTGGATATTGACACGTACTTTGTCATGAGTTTCGTTTAGCTGACGGCGTAAGTCTGAGACGTAACCTTCTCCCGCCAGGCTTTCTTCAGGTTTTCCTCCGAACTTCAAATCGCACGGGAGGCGCAGTTCTCGCCTGAAAATTACACTGGCTGGTGTTTGTCTAGTTGCCTCGTGGATGGAAGAACGATACGCCATAGGAACAGGTGCAGGTGTCGGTCCCAGTCCCCTTGATGATCAGCGACAACTTTGGATAAATCTTTACCCATAGTCCGGTTCATTCTTTCAACCATTCCGTCAGATTGCGGATGTAGTGCTGTTGTCCTCTCGGCCCAAAGGATCGCTCGTTGCTCGCCGTGGCCGTCGGCGAGCGTAATTATCCGCCAGATAACACTTTCACTCACACTTATCTTTACGCGCCGGGGGTCCATTTATATGCTGAGTCATTTACAAAAAATAAAAAGAAACACGACATTACACAATGTTATATTCTGTCCACACTTCACTCGCTCGCAGAATGCCACGCTTCGCGATGATGGTCCTGTTGACCTCCTCCGCGCTTTGTCTAGGGCCTCTCGCCCGCGAAGTACCATTTTCCGCGACGATGAACCTGTTGGCTTCCTCCGCGAAATGCCCATCGCCATCTCCTCGCGAAATGCCATGCTCCGCGATGATGGAACTGTTGGCCCCCTCCGCGAAATGCCCATCGCCATCTCTCCGCGAAATGCCATGCTCCACGATGATGGACCTGTTGCACCTCCCTCGCGCTCTTTCTAACGCCACTTCCCCGTGAAGCTCCATGCTCCGCGGCGACGGTCTTGATGCACCTCCCTCGCGCTCTGTTCAGTGCCACCCGCGCGCGAAGTACCATGCTCCGCGACGATGGTTCTGATGCACCTCCTCGCGCCCTGTTCAGTGCCACCCGCGCGCGAAGTACCATGCTCCGCGACGATAATCCTGATGCACCTCCTTGCGTTCCGCTCAACACCACTCGCCGCCGAAGCACCATGCTCCGCGATGACGGTCCTGATGCACCTCTTCGCGCTCTGTCCAGTGCCACCCGCACGCGAAGTACCATGCTCCGCGACGATGGTCCTGATGTCCCTTCTCGCGCTCTCCTTCCTGAGCCAAATCCCGTTCCGACCGAGGCCCCGCTGCCGGTCTTCACGTCCATTCCACCAGTGCTCGAAATGGCTTCCACCGCGGCCACGCCGACGGTCCTCGCACTGATTTCTCCGGTGCCCGAAATGGCTCCCACCGCGGCCACGCCGACGGTCCTTGCACCAATTTCTCCGGTGCCCGAAATAGCTTCTACCGCGGCCACGCCGACGGTCCTTGCACCGATTTCTCCGGTGCCCGAAATAGCTTCCACCGCGGCCACGCCGACGGTCCTCGCACCGATGTTACCGGTGCCTGAAATGGTTTTCATTAGCCGGTACTTCACTGAATCCAATTTTGTCCTCTGATCCGTCAGCTCAGTCCCCAGTTCGTCCAGCTTTTTGGATTGTTCGTCCGTCTTTTTGGATAAATCATTAATGCTGCACGGCACTTCAAAAAGGAACTCCTCTGGGTTGTGGCCCTCTTGCGCCAGGGATTCCTTCAATCTTTGTACAAGGGCTGACTTCATCCCCGTGGTTAACAAATCACGTTCTTCAAGTTCTCTCTTCAGATCTACTACTTTGAGGTCACTCATATTTACGTGCTTCGCCATCTCCCCTTTATTTATTTTTACTATTTTAATTATTATTTATTTATCACCCCACACACCTGACACCAATTGTAACGTGCCGGGGTTCACACTTAAAGACTTATTTATGTCAACACAAGTTATATTTATTTATCTACGTACAGAGTATTTATTTTCACATTATATATTTATATTAACATTGTTATGAATGCAGACAGGCCGAAGCCCTGTTTGACACTAAACACAAAATGGCTTCCCCCCTTGCATCTCCAACATTCGGGAGCTCGCGCGAGGCGCACTCCTCGCTTCTCTAAGACCGCGTATCGGCGCTCCTAATCGATGGTCGCTCGATCCTTCCAGAGTCCCTTTGTTTATGGTGTTCGTTTTTCAAACTTACTGCTGGACCGTAACAATACATATGTACTTACGTACTAAAAATGTCTTTAATTATTTCCAATTTTTTAGTTAATGTGTAACAATCAGTAATAAAAATTTACATAAAACACTCACAGACAAGTCTAAACCGGCCGCTCTTTGAGCACACACTGAATAACGCTCGTAAACAAAATAACATCGAAAAAAAATTTTTTTGGCCGTTATAGCGAAACATTTTAGGCCGTATATTGAAAACGTGCCTTAATTGAAAAGGGCCGTTATAGCGAAAGGCCGTATAACGGGCGGCCGTATAGCGTAGTGTATATATATATATATATATATATAATCAGATTAGAATCATATCGGAAAACATTGAATTGGCATTGGAACAGCGTAGAGGAGGATCGCCAGCACCCATAATCGTGATGATAATGATTTTAGAGATACTGTAAAATGTACTTCCTCTGTGGTCATTATTAAAAATATAGCATTAGAATATGATAAATTGACCGCATACATTAGCGAGCACACAAACTCGTGACGTCATCGCGTGGCTAGCGCGACACAATGCCTAATCGGCGACAAATGTTCAATCTGAATTGATTGCGGCGCGCTGCTCGAGCCTCGTCTCCGGGGCTCATCAGGTGAATAAGCACCTTTGTAGAGGACATTAGCGATTTGTTGCGACGTGTGTAGAGGCCTGTACTCAATAAGAGTAAGTCCGCAGAGTACGTAGCATACCAATAACACGACACTTTTTATACCATCAAAAATATCTCTTCTTATTACAAAGTGTAAAATAGCTTTGGTTCAATAAAGTTTTCATACGTTATTATTTGTTTAACTAAATTTTTTCCACTGTCGTTATTTTTTTATTTATATTGTTTTTTTAGTTGTCACTTTGATATTTGATAGGAGTGCTGCCATGCGATAGTGAAATTTTGTTTTAGCGTATGCGCGTTAGTTGCCGGAAAGCTAGGATTTATTTTGTACAGGCGATGAAAATATTTGATAAAATATTGAAAAGAAAATACTTGAAATATCACCAAAGAGACGGGCGGGGGAGGAGGACTTTTTCGGCGTCCGCAAAATGCAATACCCGAATAATGAAAACCGATGGATCAAATTAAATACAAAAAAGGCTGCTTTTAAGCGGCGGAGACTCACAAAAAATGCAATAATACGAGAAGACGCGTCGCCACCGCGGGCTGTCGCGAGGCCGATACCGGCAAAATAATCTAACTCAATTTAAATTTATTTAAATAAACATTACTTAAGCATTGGATCAATTATTTTATAGATTTTAGGATTCATACATAGATGGCGCTAACTACACATGTAGTCGACATACACGTCTAAACTTGTGTTTTTTTATAGCTTAGACATCTGTCAACAATAAACAGTAATAATACCAACACATATCGCAACGCAATAATATTTTTTCTAGCAATGATCTTGAAAATGAAATTGGTGGGACCAGAAAGGAATCGTGTACCATGAGCTATTGAAACTGGGTGAAACTACCCAAAGGAATCGCTACCAAAAAAAACTGATCCATTAAATCATGCATTGCTCGAAAAACGGCTAGAATAGGACAAGAGACACGAACGAATGATATTGCAGCACGATAACGCTTCGTGGCATTGCACTTCCATTGTCCAGGACACCATCAAAACGCTGAAATGGGATGTGCTACCGCACCCGCCGTATTCACCAGACCTAGCCCCTTTCGATTATCACTTATTCCGGTTGATGGCGCATGGCTCGGCTGGGCTACACTAGGCCAATTCTGAAGAAGTGGAAAATTGGTTGGATGAATGGTTTCGGTCCAATGATGCGAAAAAATATATAAAACACAGTTAACACACATGGTCGACTTAAAGTTTACTCAAATTAGCAAAGACGCAAACCAACATCAAAAAAATATATTTAATAATAATCAGTTACATTGAAGAGTAGGCTCGTATTTTTTTTTCTAAAGTTTAAAACTAGATTTACGTATTTCCGTGTTTTATTCATGAACAACTTCCGATCCTGAATATCGTCTCTGCTCTCTAGAAGTCCCCCGGCAACCCCGCGCTCCCTCGCCACGTTGTTGATGTGATGGATTTTTAAGGACCGCGTAATTTAAATTCCTAAAACCCGATACATAAATATTTGAGTAGGTAGCTTGCGAGGAATTCGATAATATATAAAGTTGTGCGCCCGCCTGTACCGGAACACAGCGCTCGGTACTTTCAAGACGTATTTTATTATTTTTGAGATTTCTAAGTTATGTTGAACTTTACAGTATTGAAATTATTGGAAACAGAGAGAAAATCTAATTTCAATTATTATTATTTGAGAGAGGATGCCGCCTCTCACGAGATCTGGTAATTTTAGAGAAGACGAGATAGAGTAGGGTGATTATGACGCATGTAAGAATATTCTTTAAGCACGGTCTGAAGGTTTCGAGTCCCTGACTCCGTTTGTCTTGAGGAATCGTCCTCGCGTCGGATCAAACATTGATCTAGAATTTCCACGGTAGCAAAGCATTTAACCTTCCTGAATCACATTGGCTCTAGAATCAGAAAGTATTTTTGTGAAGATAAATTGAACGCAAAGTCTACGAATCACGCTTCTTAATAAAATAATGGATTGCGAGTAAGTCCCCCAAAGGCGATAGCGCTCACTACCGACTATAGTTTTGATTTCACAATATTTTTACGAGTTTAACCTTATATAAAGTATAACAGATTTTTATTAACAAGTAATTTATTGCGTATTAAGATCTGCAGTACTTTATGATATATAATTTTGAAAGTTCATAATATTTGCGTTTCTAGCAACGAAATATTAACTGTAGACGTTGTGACAAGTTGTCCATACTCCTCCGAAGCGTTTCACGTGGAACCGCTCGGATTTCTTGTGTTATTGTATCACTCAGGGCTTCAAGTGTGCGTGGTTTATTAATGTAAAATTGTCCTTTGATGTAGCCCCTTAAAAAATAGTCACAAGGTGACAGGTCCGGTGACCGAGGAGGCCACTCCACATCTCCACACAACGAAATGAGGTGTCCAGGGAAGGTTTGTCTTAGAAATTCCAAAGCAGCTCTCGATGTATGGCATATCGCCCCATCTTGTTGAAAACACACAGTATTAAGGTTGATACGCCGTTTTCTCAATTGTGGCAAAAAAAAACTCACGCAGCCTCGCTAGGTAACGGTCTTTGTTGACAGTGAAGGTCCGACCGTTTTCAAGAAAAAAGTAAGGACCAATAATGGAGTTTCGACTAATAGCACACCAAACAGTTACTCTGTAAAGGTTTTTCATGGAGTTTTTATGGATTTTCTGAAGCCTAATACCTACAGTTACCACTCCTGACAAATGAAAGTGAGCTTCGTCACTCATAACAAAAACAATATCGTCATTCAATGTTTCCAACATTGTTTCTGCAAATCTGAATCTTCTTCCGTAATCGTTTGGCTGCAACTGTTGGACCATCATCAGCTTATAGGGATGTAAATGCAGGTCCAGGTGTAAAATCTGACAAAATGATCGGTCCGACATGCGAAGAGCACGAACATGCTGTACGGCCGAAAGTCGAGGGCTGCCTTCAACTGCTTGACGCACCTTTTCGATGTTTTCCGGGGTCCGTATCGTTCGGTCACCTCCTCGTGAAGTTCCGGGTCTCAAAGAACCAGTTCGTTGAAAGTTATTCACCCATTTCATTATGGTCTCAAACTTCGGAACACGGCCATGACGGCCAACGTTGAAATGATTTCGGAAACGTCTCTGTGTTTGAATGACAGAACGGCCCATTTCAATAAAGGTGTTGTACACGAACACACGATGCTCTATCGACCACGTTTCTAATGCTACTAAAATGGCAGCTCTTGACGTGCAGATACCCCCACTCTTTATCCACTAAGGTTATCCCCACCTCGCGTTGGGTGTGAACTAACTGGAGACACTCGTGTCTCTGTCGGCTGTCAATCAGTGCAGATGACCAACTACTCGAGTGCACATACGAAAGAAACTGTAAAGAACCCGCTATATTATATTATAAATACAACGACTTCAAATATTTCTCTATTGGATTTATTGTATTTCAAGACTGAATTACCATAACGTTGTAGTTTCAGTCGTCCCCATTGTATTGATGTAAATTTTTAGTGTCAAATTATTTAAAAGTTCCTTCCATGGCTCTCAATGGGCGAGCCGCGGTCGTTCAACTCCCGCCCGTGCTGTCTCGCGCCCCGAGCTCAGGGGAGCCTGCGAGGACCTGCGAGGACCTGCGAGGACCTGCGTCCAGAGACTCGACTATACTATTATTCATCACAGTGGTTGATTTCACATGACTACGTCTTTCATTTTGTAATTGTATTTTATTTGAAAGAAAAATACATTTGAGTTTAATACATTTTAATAAACCTGTCTTATTAATTTAATAAATTCATTTACCCAATAAATAGAAAATTGTTATAAATATAATTTATTCAAGTGAGGTATTTAAGTTGAACTTAAATTTTTAGGGGATAATAAAAACCGAACTCCGTAGGTTTTAGTTTTTTTATCTTAGATACAAAATACATATTTTGTATGTTTTAGAAGAAACAGACAGATGAATTATTTACATTTTAATTTAAGATAATTAAAAATATATATTTAGTTCTCTCAGAATGATGGTCGCAGGTTATGATGTATTCCCTTTAACGAGGCCCTAATATCACGTGCCGTCTCTGCGGGCCCGGCCGTGTATGAATAATGCAGCCGGGCCTTGTAGGGCGCCGGCTTCGGCGAACCTGCCCTGATAGGGCGAGGGCCGGGCGCGCCTACCGATGCAAATTGTTTTCTAAACGGGTAGCTAATTAGATGTCAGAGAGGAACATGCTGAAACTTTCGGGATGCTTAGAATCGCGGGGAGGCTGGCATGTGACTGAGAGTCTCTGTATGGTCGCACAAAACGATTGGATATTTCAGCGAAGGTATGGTAAAAAAAACGATTATAAGTGTTGTGTTGTATGTCACATGATTGAATGTTTGTGAAACATTGATATTCCTATTAAACCAGGAGTATTTTATTGGCATTAGTGTATATATATATATATATACACTAATGGCACTATATATATATATATATATATATATATATATATATATATATATATATATATATATATAGTGCCATATATATATATATAGTGCCATATATATATATATAGCAATCTATACATATATTTATACATACATAAATTTGACCTTGCACAATTCCTTTTCCATCCATCTGTTTAGTTAATTAGTTTTTTATCTGATTAAACGATTTAAATTCTCAGTTTCAAGGCCACGGTGCTCTCAAACGCCTCAGAGTCAGAGCATGAGGATAAATCTACCTGTGTGTTGAAAAAGAGTTTGGCGATTTCTTACGTCGTTTTGTGCGTGAGTTACCTTAAAGCCTTTACATTATGGTGATTCGTTTTCTCACGGTATCGTTTATAGTGAAATCAACGTAGTCTTCAAAACCATTTGGTTTTATTTTATTGTAATTAAATGGAGTATTACAAAATAAATACCAGTTCCATTAATCACGGTATCGTGTTTTACAGGATGGGGCCGGGCGCGCGCTGGGCGGTGTGGGGGCTGCTGTGCGCGGGGGCGCTGGGCGCCGGGCGCGGGGGTGCTGGGGCTCCCCGCCCTTTCGGAGCCCCCGGCAGCCCCGGCAGCCCCGGGAGCCCCGAGCCGTGGAGCTGCCCGCTGATCGAGGGTCGCCCCGCCGTGGAGTGCTCGTGCGACCTGCCGCACACGCTGCGCTGCGCGGGGGACAGGTCGGCCCTGCAGGTGAGCCCGGAGCCCCTCCTCCCCGCGGGGAACCGCCGGCGAGTTACTATTGTGACGCACGAAAACCTGGACAGCCATGTATTCGGTTGCGAGTATTTTGAACGTCTGCTATTTTTTTAGTACGTGGGATTTACGATCCACGATGTTTTCGATTCGGTCTTCGTGAGCTGAATCCTGATTCGTCAGAAAGTTGAAGTTATAGTGTGAGCCAGGAATAGTGTGTCGAGTAGTTAATTTGTGGATAATGTCGCCAGATCATCGGGCGCACGCTGCGGTCGCTGCCGGCGCACGCGGCCGTGTCGCTGCTGGACTGCACGGTGCAGAACGTGTCGGCGCTGGCGGGCGCGCTGCTGGAGGGCGTGGCGCTGCACGGGCTGGTGGTGTCCTCGGGGGAGATCCGCGACGTGCACAGCGCCGCCTTCCGCGGGCTCGCGGCGCCGCTGCAGGCGCTGGGTCAGTGCGCGCCCTCGGGGTCCTTCCCCGACCTCACCTAAACAAATTGCACCTTCTTTATTTTTCACCGGAACTGGGAATCCGTCAAATAACCTTCCAGCTCCGGCAGCGTCTCCCTAATTCCTTTCATTTACCATTCATCAACCTAATCTAATATATATATATATTTTTTCTAACCTAACCTAACCAGACCGACGCCGGGTGTTGTACCCCAAGGCTGTTATCTTTTTCGAGTGTTAAAATCGCAGTCTCGATTGAGGATTATTTTTTGCATAAGCGACATCGTCGTTTACTACGCAAACTATCATCGAAAGTTTGCTCCTTTGATTTTATCGTTCGCAACGGGCGGACGATGGCGAGCCGCCGCGAAACGGCACCGAAGAGGGCCTCGTCGGCGCCCGCAAATCGGCGACGATGATGCGGAACGACGACCGGAAGATCGCCGGGGGGAGGGAGGAGGGGGGAGGGAGGAGGGGGGAGGGAGGAGGGGGGAGGGAGGAGGGGGGAGGGGCGAGAGGGAGGAGCGGGAAGGTCCGGTCGCGTGTTCCGCGGTCCATCGGAAGTTTGAAAAATTATGTCAATATTTTTTTTACAAGAAATTTCACATAAATAAGAGACGAATTTTTCATGAAATTTGTTGATTTTTTAAATAATAAATTTTAGCCTATGTCTTATTTTTACTTTTTAAACCCAAAAAAATGTCAGTGAAATGAACATGAAATATTAAAGAGTAAATGTTAATTACACTAAATGACTTTACAAAATGACAAAGCTCAATCTTGGATTGTCTCTTGATTGTACCCTTTGATGCGTTTTGTAAGGGAGTTCACCTCTTCGCCACCCAGCGGCCGAGCCACTCGAGAAGTCACTCGGCTTGCTCCATTAGGCTCGGAGGGTTGCAATATATTATAGACGCTTCATTGAAATTTTCAGTGAATTGCAACTCACATCCCTCTGCTCTGCAGGATTGCCGAACAATCAGCTGACCTCCGTGCCCACGGCGGCGCTCGCGCAGCTGGAGGGGCTGGACCGGCTGGACCTTTCCCACAACCTCCTGGGGTCCATCTCGACGGAATCCTTCGTGGTGAGTCAGGATGCCCGGGCTCTAAAGGAAGAAAGAAAGAAAGAAATTATTTTAACCAAACTATTCAAAATAAATAATTGTTCAATACTTAAATTTTACCAAGTTTAATCACACACAATCAATAGACCCAATAACTCTATCTATGTGACGATTCCTAATCTTGACAATCCCTGTTCATCAGAATTTTGGTACTCGGAAGCCAGTTACACGGTGTTGCGCGACCGCCAACTCGCAGGTGGAAGCATTCGCTGAATTCCTCTATATAAAACTCAATTTTTATAATAAACTAAAAATACGTAGTCGGATAACAGTCCAATTGTATTACGTGCGTATAATGTCGAATCGCTAATCTAGACATGTAAATAAGAGATAAAACCACAGAAAATGATCAGATTCAGTGAAGAATAGGAAACTTTGAGAACAGGATAGATTGAGCGTGCATTTATTCCAGGGGCTCTCCACGCTGACGTTCTTGGAGCTCTCGGACAACGAGCTGGAGGAGCTGGCGGCGGGAGCCTTCAAGCCACTGGGCGCCCTGAGCACGCTGCGCCTGGGAGGCAACCGGCTGGGGGCGGGTGCGCTGGCCTCGTTGCGCGCCCTGGGCGCTTTGCGGGAGCTGGACCTGGGCGGCAACTTGCTGGGCGGGCCGTTGGGGCCCTCCACTCTGCCCGCGCTGCCCGCCCTGCGCTCCCTGTCCCTCGCCAACAACAAGCTCACCAGCGTCAAGCGCGGCGCCCTGGCAGGTAACGGTTCACCCGCGAGCGCCTCGAAGCGACCGGAAGCCTTTGCGAGTCTCCTTAATCGGCACGTCTCCGGATCTGCCTTATTGTAATGGGTAAATTACAAAAATTTTGCATCAGAGATTTTTTCACTTAATGGGTACATTGAAAATTTTCGTAAAACTAAAAAAATTGATCACATAAAAAAAGACACGATGTTATCTCTAAATAGTAAATGATGTTTAAAATGTAACCGTCTGAAAATTTACTCCCTTATATGCAAGTGTGTAACCGATGAACCGACTAAAAATATCTGCGGTAGATAATATTGTCTTGCGTTGTATTATTAGAGATAAGAGTTACTATTTCAAACCATTATTTATATATATTTTAATGTAATTATTTTATAAAACATAGCGAGGCTGAGTCCATATTACTTATAACTTTTATATTTAAAATTTTAATAGAGATTATAAAGATCTATGGAAATTCACGTATTTCTTATGTTATGTGAAAAACAATAAATTAAGAGTACTTTATTGAGTAGTTTATTAAGTACTTTGGAGATAAAGCCCTCTACACACGTAACAACAACTCGGGCCACTAACTTGCAGCTAGCCAATAGCTTATCTTTATTTTGGGTGTTTTTTTATGGTTGACTAATATGTAGCACGCTATTGGCTAGCTGCAGGTTGGTGGCGCAATTTGTTGCTACATGTGCAGAGGGCTTTAGCGAATACCTGAAATTATCACTTTTACTCATTATATTGAAGATTAGAAATCACAAATTGCAGAACACTTTACTATAAGAGATAAGTATTTTTTGCCAGATTTTCATGGCCACAGTAATGAAGCAAGTTTCTTCCGACGAGTTTGATCTCATCCACTGAGTTTTCGGGAAAAACTACAACATCAAAGAATAAACAAAGTTAATTATAATATTGACAGGAACCTAACTAAACGATTTCAGGAATAAATCGCTGAGTTAAGAAATGCCTTCTTCTGTCGGTCTTAATTATAATCACAAAGTAACATTTACTATCATTGCCTTGTTACGTTGTATTAAGAACGAAAATTCATATTTTTTTAACAATTTTTTAAATTTATTTACGAGATTGCAGGTTTACTTTGAAATATTTAATCTCATTAAAAATATTTAACAGTATTAAGTTTGTGAGCACAACCAACGAAGCAGAGATTTTTAAAACAAATGCTGCTTATCTAGTCCACTGCACTGGTTCTGTTTTTTACATAGCTTTGTTTATTAATACACACTGCTCAAGAAAATAACTAACTAATAAAATAATTTACTTGTTTTTTAATTTTTTATTTAGGTTTGGTAGTTTTCCAAATTCGATGCATCCATTTTGATAGTTGGTTTCGTCGATGAAAATTTTAGAATATGGCCGTTTACTTTCAGCGGCGATAAGCACAGATTCGAAATATTTATCGATTCCACAAAAAATAGGGCAAAGAAAATATTTTATAATCCAATAGACTAGACACTACCGAAATTATGAAAATCTAATATTTCGGACTCTTTTTAAAAACACAAAAATGTTATTTAGTCTATAATTTGATTTTTAAATTTTAAAAAATAATGAATATAAAAAAATTTAAATCCATATTTTAATTTTTCAACACCAGTTTACCAACTAAAATAAAATTCTAGAAACGTTAAAAATACGACATTAAAAAATTAAATAAAGTTGGCCAACTATGAAAATAAATTAAAACCATTATCACAAATAAATCATGATTTTCTCAATAATTTCAATCCACACATTAAAAATTCTCGCCGGAAATAAGTTCTGGAGCCACGGGAGAACTCCCCCTCTGACTGATTCCGCAAATCCACCTCGGCTCTGGTGTGCTTCGAGTCCATCTCCATGAAAGAAGTCTCGTTCCCAAGGCAGCGCGGAATTTGCAGAACCAAAGATTTTCGTAATAAATATTGAATCTAACTAGGATGTTCGAGTTGAGGACTTCTAAATCTAAAAAAAATTGATGTCCTATGGTTGTTATTAAATATTTTTCCATGATATTTGCATCGTTGTTCCTTAATATTCCTTTTTTATCGTGTATAGATAAAAATAAAATAAATAAATATATAAGTAATCGATTCACACATGAAACGACGAGAACAATTCTCGAAAAAGTTTTGACGACAACGGTGGGATTTGAATCCTCAAATCCACGGCTATCGCGGCTAGATGCTCCATTCGATTGGGTTATATCTTGTTGTTTCGTGTGTGAATAAATTATTTTAATATTTTATTAAGAATACGAGGAGTTGGCGAGCTATTTTTCGGCATCGAGCGTGTCGGACAGTATTGTGAATTAGTTGAATTGTAGCGTTATAGATGTAGTGAGTCACCTCTTGATTTTAAATTAATATATAATGGTATATTAAAAAAAAATGTAGTACCTTAGATAATTCTGGGATTAGTCTACATGTCTACATCTAGTCTATCCATAAGCGAGATAGTCAAGCTGCAAGCGATTACAATTGTTTCCCAAATGTTTGATTTTTGGCATTCTACCCAGTCGCTCGATTGGGCTGAGCGACTTTTTTTAGTTTTTTTTATATAAACAAATTTCCCCTTTGCGGACTTGTTTTGAGACACTTCATATTATTTGATATTTCAAAAACTGTATATTATTTGTTGTTTAAAAAAATCACGCGCCTACCGAATTAACAACAAATTAAAAATATAAAAATTAAAAAGAAAAGCGTCGCTTTCTGGCTAAGATAGCGTACGGAATACTACAGCTCTCAGCCCACGGCGTAGTATTTGTCTGATTTTATTGTTCATTTGACACATTTTACATCGAGCAGAGGGGCGGCGGGGCGGGGGGAGGCTATGGCGAGCGGGTATTCCCGGGTAGCGGCGCTTGCTGTTCAAGTTGTTAACCGTGGAAGTTATTGTGCAAGCTCTTGTTTTTTTTAATTTGTAAAAAAATGGTTATGGCCATGCAGTGCTTGAAGCGGGTCGGGTTCGATCAGTGAAACTCCCCGATCATCCCCGAGGAGACCAGACCGCTCAAGTCCGCCGAGGACTTGTTTTTATCGCATCGAGGTTTGATGATTACATAAGAAGCAAAGATAACGGATTTCCCATATCTTTTTTCAAATATTATATAGCAAGAGGAACTCTATTTAGATAAGCTCGAGAACTAGAAGCCCTAACCGTACTCCCCGTGAGCAAGAGGCCATAAGTTTTTAAACAGTTTCAAATGGCCGAAAGAAGCTGCGATTGTGTGTAGCTTGACAAGTCAGAAATCAGCTCCAGAGAAATTATTAGTGCTTTCAATATAAATTGGCTTAAAGAATTGAAAAACAATTATTGCTTTATGAGGATTCGAGCCCAAAACTCCCCGATCGACTCGCAAGGGCTATCCGCACTCTGGGCATGGCTGTTTGTGGCTCACCCGGGGCGCGCGCAAGGAAGCGATGTTCATTTAGATAGCCGCGCGGCTTCGATGCCTGCCTCGACACCCGACCCAGGCCGGGGGCTTATCTGCTGATTTATAACTTATTCCGATCGTCATATTTGTTTCTAAAGTATAAGCGTATGAATACTTTAGATATGGATTAGTGCGTCGGTAAATAACGTGTTTAGTAACTGATCAATGTAACGCTTTACTCCCGCGCTCCGTTTGAAGCGTGTATTCATCAGAATTAAGTTCCTGCACGTGAACGTATGATGCGTTTACTTTACGAATTTAACGTAATATTTATATTACCAATATTACATTTCTTTGTGTAGTAAAATTGATTATTATTATATATAATGATCAAGTAATTATTAGAGATAATTTATTACTCAAGTATTGTAAAATAGGATATCAAAGAATACATTTTTTAGGTAGCCATTTCATGTTCGTAGGTTTTGCAACCATTGTTATGTTAACTATTGTCAGTAGTCATTTTATGACATAAAAATACCATGGCCTACAAAATTATCACGAAATAATCTTTATAAACCAATGATCAACAAATTTTTTCAATTCACCTTGAAATTTTTCCACGAAACTTAATAAACGAAAATTTAATTAATTAAAAATGCATTTGATGATTTTGCGGTATCTTGGTTGTGAACTTCTTGAAGTTTTCTGTCTTCCAACGTTTCCAAAACTTCTAAACGTCGAAGAACAGAAAACTTCAAGCAACTAAACACCTAAGAAACCACAAAATCATCGAATGCACTTTTTAAAAGCATTAAATTTTGTAGTTGTATGGAAAACATTTCTAGATGAAATAAAAAATAATGTAGATCATGGATTTATTTTGATTATTTCTTAATACATTTATATCCCACGTATGTTATGTTAGAAAATATCGATTGACAAAAATCAATTTATATTAGCTGTATTTGGAAAACTTTGAAAAACTTGAATATAATTGTGTCGTTGGTGATTAAATTTGACACCCTCATAATATTTATAAATTTTTAATTAATTCAAATTTTTAATTAAAATAAGACTATTTGTATCTACCGCAATAATACATTTTCGCTAAATCGTGAAGAGCCCACTTAGTATTTTACCGAACAAGCCACACATCCATCGTTGTGACTTTCCGACTAACCGTTAATATCTGCGCTTTCGAAGCCTGTGCCATGAGACTGTCAGATCACCATTGAGATTTACCACTAATTTCAGTTCGTGGTTAATAACTTTTTATGCAATATTTTAAATAAAATACTCGAGTAATTTTTTCACGTTATTTTTTATTGGTGATCGGTTTCGCCAACTATTCACGTTGGCATTATCAAACTGAGTCAAGTCTGAGTTTAGTTGACTAAATCATAATCTCTGTCAAAAATATTGATTTTTTTTACTTTTTATGTATTTTTATTGGATAATTTGAAGCTTATTTTAGCATCTAGCTCTAAAATCGTTTTCGATATATTACTAGTTGAAAATATTCTTTAGATTTAAATTTGGGAGTTTCACCCTCTTTTGTGATCATTTTATTTAAAAAAAGTTCACATAAATAAACCAAAAAAATATAAGTCATAGGGCAAATATAAAGACAATACAGATTCAAACGCACTACTAAAATTCGTAAGATACACCATGTATGGTTTCGGACCACCAATATGATAAAGATGAATTGGCGGTAAAAATGTTGTGTCTCATGCGCTTGACGTTTCTCAACATTTACCATATATTAATACATATATTATTAAAGGTGTTTTTAATGTATTTAAACATTATATTTTATCACTAGAGGAAGTATATTTGATGACCTTACCGCCCGCTCGGCGCCCGCCACGCGTCGAGCTGCTCCGAGCCGTCCCTCCCGACCTCAAGCTCCAGCTTAACTTTTAAGTGTTGGTTATTCATAAATATTGTAAAGCCCCGAAAAAAATTAAATATCTATCTCACGTTTCGATTGTAGAGCTGGAACCGAGATCTGAAATTGAACAGTCAAAGGATAATTGAAAAAATATGTCAACCTCACCCGCGCTTGGAAAGGTGTGTCCTTTTGATGGAATCGAGGAAACCAAATTTTAGCGTAGTACACTCAATTCCATACAAACTTAAATAAAAAACAAATACATAACACTTATTACTAAATGACCTTCATAATTAAAGTTTATTTTCCATTTAAAATTACGACATTTCACCCGCGGGGGGAGGAGGGTGCTATCCCCGCCTCGCCTTTCCGCCCCTCCTGCGCGGAGCCTCGGCAATCCCTTCAGCCGAAACTAGAAGCAGCAGAGCGCGAATGTGATAAAGGACTGGCCGGACTTCTCTGCGAGGACTCGGCCGACTCGAAGCGGTACTCTGTGCTGGCGGGCGGCGAGGGTGGTCGTAGTAAAACTTTTTTCAGTTTATATTGTTCCCGCAATTTTAAAAACTTAAAATGTCACTCGAGACTATCGCCGGCAGATCGCAGTTTCTCACCAGAGTCGGCGCGTCCTGCGGAGGTCCGCTGATAATGTTCCCTTGTGAACTTTAAACTTTGTATAATTGAATAGAAAGCATTATTAGGAAAATGCGATGCTGGTATTTTGCTCTTATCTGTGCTTTAAAAAAACTTTCACGATTTATTAATGGAATAATGAAACGATTATTTTTTAAGGAAAGGTTTATTGCTAGTTTTTGTTCTACTATTAATTAAGATGAGTTGGCTTACTAAAATATCAAATCAAATGACAGACGTAAAATTTCCAAAAAAACCCATGAACTATTATTATTCAATAATTTATTATTACAAAAACAGAGAATTTTCGTTTTTTTGGTTATAGAGACTGAATTTTATCTAATATTTGGGTCAGTTTAACAGTTGAATCCAACTTGAGTAATCTCTATTTTATTTAACATACTACATATTTCCTTTTGTTTATATTAAATAAAAAAATATTTTGCTGAGAATTTTCGTATTGATTGCATCAGAATAATTTTCGCAAGTTTTTGAAATTAATATTCGTGTAACAATAAGATAGTATTGAATATATAGTAGGAAATAATTATTACATAAAAAATACAGTATTCACAAAAAAACCATATTTGAAAAAATAAAAACTCTTAATAATCAACTCAATTAGCGCTATATGGTTTTGGCCGATCCTATTTTGATGTTTTATTTAAAATGAACCCGAGCTCCCCGCCCGGGGCTCCGACAAGCGTCCGCTCGCCTGACTGCTCGGCAACGATGCGATCCTGACTTTTAATTTAAGATTAGCGAAGAAGTCTGTCACAAAAATTCTCGAAACGCATCTTAAAAGTTATAAAATCTGATTTGCAGACAGAGGACCTCAGTTTACGTGCATCCCTGAAATATCCCCCGAAAAGTTCTATTTAATTCAAAAGTTTTGGGGCGCGATTTTTAATGGCGATAAGAGCGCCTGAAAGTTTCGGTGTTAATTACTTATTAATTCAGGAGCATCCGTGTAAATAAGTCGGGAATGATTACATTAGCGGGAATTCAAGTTTCAAGAAAAAAGTTTGCGCGATGTGCCCGCCCGCCCAGAGCCTCCGCGGGGCCGAAGTCCGAGTCCTTCGCCTGCCTGAAATGGCATCCGCAATCACGAGCATTCATCCAGCAGAGGCGCCACTTCATCCACGTGTCTGCTGATAATCCCCTTTCAATTTTGTAATTAAACGGTTCACCGGAGAACGCATCGCTTACACCTACCTGCACGGGCCCAACATGAAAGTTAATTTAATTAGTAAATAATCAAAAAATAAAAATAAAGAGTTAATTTTCCAATTACGTATTTCCAAATCTAAGAATCACATAATATTAAATAATAACATACTACTTTTTATATTTTTCGATGTTATTTTATTATAAATGATGAAGTGTTGGGTGAAGAATATATTATAAATAAGTTATGAATAAATACTTTCAGAAATTCAATATTTTTGACAGAGAGTACTTGGAAATCCATTTTAATATTTTAAATAATAACTAAAATACTTGAGTGATTTCTCCACATATAGATTTTTATTGGTGACCGGACCCAACACAGAATAACTGCTGCTACACCTTAAACCACTACTTAAGTTAATTACTCCCATAAATATAAAAACATTTGTTTTGTATAGAATCGTTTCACAAAATTTCTCCCTCTCCCTCTAAAAATTGTTTACCTAACTGTTATTATTATATAAAATTTCTCTCTGTTTGATAATGCCAACGTTTTAAGGGTTAGCAAAACCGGTCACCAATAAAAATCTATATGTGGAAAAATCACTCAAGTATTTTATAAATACTTTCAATAAATACAATTTTTCAATACACCCATATCTCGCTTTACGGCCTAGATACGTTCCACGAAACATGGCCGCTAAACGAAAAGCCGTATAAGGAATCAAATATTCTAATACAAATTCATACAAATTCAATGGGATCGGATCCAAATTTTTTAAATATGTAACACTTTTTACACATTCTGGCCATATTTTTTTCCAAGCATGGTTCATTGCTGTTAATTTTAATTCCTTCCACGATTCACTGATGCTGTCAACAGCATCCTTGATGTTATAGTTTTTCCAAAATGTTTTAATTGAAGCTTTACCATCGGTTTCCCTTATAAGTTGTCGGAAAGTTCGGCGTAGGTAATATGCATATCTATTTATGAATTGGTCAATCAGATGCGTATTTATTACCCATTACGGGTTTATTATATTATTATTAATATGATTAGGCACATTAGTTCATATATAGAAGATGATTTAAAGAAACTCTCACAAAAATATCACCGTGATCCCACACAAATCACGATGATATTTTTCTGAGGGTTTCTTCAAATCATCTTCTATATATGAACTAATGTGCCTAATCTTATTAGTAATAGGTAATATGCCTTAAGAGCCAAACTCTCATATTTGAGTTTTTTGACCATTTGCTTGTACCTATTGCGAAAAATCGACTGCACCAAACAAAAAAATTTAAATGCAGAAAGTTAGATACATCCTTTCTTTTACAGGCATTTATATATTTTTTTCTTATAATTTACTTTTAATATGATAAATATGTGTTTTTCCGATTAAAGTTTCGGGATTGGAGTTTCGCGATGTTCCTGTTTCAAGAATCCTAAACATTTATGACTCTTTTTTTCAATTGGAATTACAAGATTAATTATTAACCCTCCTGTTGGAATTAGTTTGAAAATTAAAAAAAATAAATCTTTAACAAACTTTGGTTTTGAAAGTCGTCATTGTATCCAATTTTTCAACATCTTCAAGATTTTATTTTACCCTGAAAATGGACGTTAAGAATTATTAGATTTTTCGGTTTTTGAAATATACGTGCGATCAGGCATTCGCTTCCAATAAAGCCCTGTTTCGTCTACGTTAAACACTTATTCAGGTTTATAACCACCTCTTTCAATAATTCCCTTTAAAATGTTGGGATATTCCTTAGATGCGGCCTCATCGGCGCTAACTGCTTCACCTTTCATTTTCAAATTATGCAAATTAAATCTATTTTTAAATTTTTCAAATGTGACATCTTCAGCAGATTCTTTCATTTCATTCTTCAAATTTTCGAAAATACTTAAACCTTTTTCCTGGATAATCATTTGACTCATTGGCATTCTCTGTTTGTTATTGTCCTCAATCCATATAATCAATAGTTAAAATAAGTTTAGTAAAAACATACATACATATTAAAAAAAATAATTTGTACATACATACATATGTACTTACGTACTAAAAATGTCCCTAATTTTTTCCAATTTTTCCAGTTAATGTGTAACAATCAGTAATAAATATGTACATAAAACACACACAGACAAGTCTAAACCGGCCGCTCTTTGAGCACACACTGAATAACGCTCGTAAACAAAATAACATCGAAAAAAATTTTTTTTGGCCGTTATAGCGAAACATTTTAGGCCGTATATCGAAAACGTGCCTTAATTGAAAAGGGCCGTTATAGCGAAAGGCCGTATAACGAGCGGCCGTATAGCGAGGTATGGGTATAAACTGATTTAGTGAAATTATTCCAATGGAAAATTTTTGAAAAGTATACGTAGTATACAATACATTACAAATTTAAATAACATGATGCAAGGTATACTACTACATATCAGACGAAACACTTTCCGAGAGATGATGTGTTTGTTTGGGTTTTCTTGTAATTATAGATCGCGGAATGTAAAATGTTTCCCTCAAATTGAATCTAAACTTAGCGCAGTGGGACAAAACGGAAATACGCCTCTGCGGCGCGCGGGAGCCTTGCAGCAGCAGAGAACCTGAGAACCTGCCAGCGAGCTGAGCACCAGGGCCCCGAGTCGGGGTGCTCGTTAGGGCTATCATGACACTCACCGTTGACTTAAGTGGGTTTTAGAATTACTTGAGTTATTATTGTAAAATTTTTAATAAGTAAACAACCTTCTTTTGAAATGTTTGTGTTTGAGGTGTTTTTTTTTTAAATAGAATTTCAATAGCAAATATAAATTACTGTTATTGAAATATTTCATTGCATTTACCAATGTTTTTTTGTCAATGTCGCCACAGTTTGCTCAAGAAAAGCAATCGCTACAGCTTTTAAATCTCCGAGTTGCGCCTAGCAATCACGTTTTCCGACTAAAGCATATTTGAATCCGGGTATGCAATACCGTTAAATTTATGTTAAAGTTGTGTAATTTGTTTGTGTGCTCTCTGTTACCTGCGTACAACGTTGTAGGCACCACGTTATATGTACGTATTCTGCTCGTATTAAAAACTGTCTTTTTATTTTTTAAAAGATAAAATAATTGTTGATGTTAAGGGTTCAACTATGGTAAGATCATGGAAAACAATATTTATTAAATGTAGGAAATACTTGCTTACTTGAAGAATATGTGAGGGTGTCTTCGTGGCAGCCCTGCGGCACGAGAACAAGACGATGAATTTTTGCGTTTTTACCGCAAACGAGCTTCCATCAAACGAGCGAAGAACGCGTTACACAAATATATCGGGTGTGCAGGTCTTTTTTTCACCCGCCGCTCCGCCGACGAGCTCTCTACTCCGACACTTTTTCACTAAAAAAGGCAACGCACCCGTTAATTCTAATTCTAACCAGTATTTTTTTTATATAGTTGGCCTGTCTACAAATGTATTATACAGCAATGAGATGTAAAATATGATTGAATCTCCATCTCCAAAGGTGTCTGATACATTTTTACCATTGAGTGTTTCTATTGTCTACGAGTAAAAACATCCTAGTTTCGGTAATCCGAGAGTGCGGGGTCGAGGTCTGCTTTTCGGGGTCATAGGGGAGTGGGCAAACAACAGAAAGCATTCATTGGCAATTGCGGCTGTATTAAGGCTCCGGAATTTGTATTTTATAGAAAACTTGCCACTATATATAATATATGTTTATATATGTATATATATATATACATATATACATATATATATATATATATATATATATATATATATATATATATATATATATATATATATATATATACATATATATATATATATATATATATATATATATATATATATATATATATATATATATATATATATATATATATATATATATATATACATACATATATCGAACAACAATGCATATTTTGTTTTGTTTTGTAACGAACACGTTTTAAAACAAAACGCAAGAGTTGATTTTTCCTAGTTATTATTTTTTAATATTCGTCCCACACTGGCTTGCGCTTTGACTTCCTCCCCTGGCACACGCCCCGTGTCCGTGTCCACTCGCGCACACCCGAACTCGCTGTTGCAGGTCTGGTGAACCTGACGTCATTGAGCCTGAACAACAATGAGATAGACGTTATTGAGGATCACGCTTTCAGACAGCTCTCCAACCTCACGGAGCTGGACCTGGCGCACAACGGGATCGTTGCAGTCTCAGGTATGCGAATTTTCCTCACTATCCAAAACAAATAATCACACATTACTAACGATTCAGCAAGGTTGTGATGGCTATTTTAAGGGGTTTTCTTAGTGTTGATGAATTAAGTGCGATCACGACTCAAGGTCGATTCCATTTTACGCTCTGATAGGCAAGATAATGAATGCCGAGGATGCGGAGAGAGCCGCGGCTTCGCGGTCGGTTGTTGTGACGCTCTGTCTTTCGGCGCAGGCAGCTCCTTGTCCCACCTGGTGCGCCTGCAGAAGCTGGACCTCTCGCACAACTTCCTGCGCGCGCTCACCGCGGACCTGGTGCGGCCGCTCTTGTCGCTGCGCGAGCTGCGCTTGGACGACAACGACATCTCCATCGTGGCAGCCGACGCCCTCTCCGCCAACGTTTCGCTGGACAGGCTGACCCTAGCAGGTGAGATGCGCAAATATCGGACGCGGCGAGTCGCAACAGACTCTACTTGGCCGAGAATAAATTGAATTCGACGCGACGAATTTGGAAAAGGTTTTGTATAATATTTTGTTTGCAATAAAACAGTCTGAATGATCTTACCGAGCCGATAGGTTTACTCCGTGAAAGACGTACGGAGTAATACTAGCGCGAAGAGCGTGACGCCGTGTTGAATTGTCATTTCCACAAAAAAATGACCAGCTGAATTCTAACCTTATTTGTATTGAAATTTAAAATAATATTCTAAAAAAAAAAAATGAGTGTATTTTCCACATGTTAATTTTTATTGGTGATCGGTTTCGCCAACCTTTGACGTTGGCAATATCAAATTGCATTATTATAAACAAATATCATTGTAAATCTTTGTTTTATATTGCCAACGTGAAAAGTTGGCGAAACCGGTCGCTCATAAAAAATAACAAGTGGAAAATATTGCACAAGTATTTTATTTCAAACATAAAAATGAAATTTTACCAAGTACTCTCTGTCAAAAATATTGATGAAACTTGGAATCATAAACAAATTGTCTTTGAAAAGATTACGCGATTAGCAGATAAGAGGCTAACTACGTAGAATATGACATGGCGGCTGAATGTGTCCCAGAGAACCCCCTGAACTGCGACTGCAGCGTGTCGCAGTTCGCGCTGTGGCTGCGCGGCGCCGCGCGACTGTCCGCGCCAGACCGCGCCAGCGCCGCCTGCGCCACCCCGCCCGACCTGGAGGGCGCGCGGCTGCGGGCGTTGGGCGCCGCGGACCTCGGCTGTGCGGCGCCAGACGAGGCCCCGCGCGGCGCCGACTACGGCCGCGACGCCGACTACGACGACGACGAGGACGACGGCTCCCGCAAGGACGACGAGGAGCCCGAGGTCGCCGAGGAGCAGGTGCGACCCTCATTCGGCTTCAGTTGTGACCCGGATATTTACTTGACTACTCCTTATCTAGGAAAATAAAAATAGTTTTTGGCACACGGGACCCATGGTGAATATGACTAAAATTTTAAACGTTTTAAATTTTATTTCCGACATTCCCCAGCTGACGCTGACCGAGTTCCGCTACGACGGGGCGCTGGTGCAGCTGCGCTGGGCGGTGCGGGCCAGCGCCGGGCCCTACTCCTGCGACGCGGTCTTCGTGTACGAGGAGGCGGGGGCCAGCGAGGCGCTGCTCAGCTCGGAGCCCCTGCACTGCGACTCCGCGGGCATGGCGGACCCCGGAGACCTGCGCGTCACCGTGCCCGGCAGCAGGGACCTCCACCGGGGACACAGGTTGGCTTTATTCTCCTTCGTGTGCTTACTTTATTCTCCCTTTTGTTTAGTGGCCTTAGATATTGCACGTTTTCAGTGAGGTGGTCACCTATCTCCTCTGAGGAGAGGCACTCGACAAGGAAATTTTAATATTCATGAAATATTTAGAGTGACATTATTACATATCATGCGTTTAAACTGCAGCTACCGGTACTGCGTGGCACTGCTGCGGGGCCCCCGGGACAGCGACCAGTTGCAGCTGCTGCTGGGCTGCAGTGACGTCATCCCCCTGCACCCCACTGTGCGAGGGGGTGAGCTGCGCAAGGAGCCGGCAGTGAGGTGAGGGTTGCTAACCACGAAATCCGTGTATTGAGACTGAAATTTTGACGGCTGTTTATTGTTCCTGGGTTTTATTTCGTGTCATATTTAAAGTCATGTCGCCGGAGCCAAGACCTAGGAATTTTCAGCCACAACTGACGTGGCCTGACACTCAATACAATAAGATAAAATCAATATTTTTCTTAATGTAACGTTTTTTAATGAGGTTGAATGATAAACTTCAATGAATATATTTGCATAATCAATACTTTTGACAGAGAGTACTTGGTGGAATTTCATTTAAATATTTTAAATAAAATAAAATACTTTAGTTATTTTCTCACATTTGACACACTCAGTTTGATAATCCTTATGTGAAAGGTTGGCGAAACCGGTCACCAATAAAAATTAACACGTGGAAAATTACTCAAGTACTATATTTTATTAAAAATATAAGAGTATATTTGCATTCATATTAATAGTTTATTGGTTTAAAATTGTAGAGTAAAATTAATCTAGCTATATAAGTTTTGAAAATTTTTTTAAAATTAAAGTCAGCTTTCAAATTGATACATGTTTTTTTTAAAGAATGTTACTATTCCATCATACTACATTATTAACATCAGTATATATTTTTTATCATCACTCTGATGACCTTCAACCTCTTTTAACAATTTTACAATGTGCTAAGTGTTTATTGAACTTTTTTGGAATATTTTGTGTCTTTTTGATGTATTAAAAACACAAAAACGTAAAATTAAATAAAAAATATTTACGGTTTTCTAAGTAAAGCTAGAATTTCTCTTAATCACAGCGGTATATTCTAAAGCACTAAAATTGATTTCAGAGTATCCGGCGTAAGATCGAACGTCACGTCTGACGGATCGCTGTCCATCGAGATATCCCTGTTCGGGTATCCCCCCAGCAGGCCCCAGAACCTCCTCTCGCACGACGGGTACGATCCCTCGCCGGAGCAGATTGCGGAGTACTTCGAGGCCTTGAACAGCTGCTACGTGAGCCTGGCCGTGTTCGCGCAGGGCTCCCTGATTGCCCAGCGGGACACCGAGTGCGCCCGGACCTCCGTCAGGATGGAGGGCTTCATGCAGGGACCCTACAGAGTCTGCGCGTCCCTGTCGGAGTTCCAAGTCACCGGACCGAACTCCAAGTGCGTGTCCGCTCAAAAGGTCGCGAAAGGAACGGCAGTGGAGTCCTCGGCCGTCAGAGGGCTAAACGTGATCCTGATGGTCGCATGCGCCGGACTCGTCACCGCGGTCGTCGCTCTGGTCTGGGCTTCCAGGAAACTGCTGAAGAAGCCGAAGCAGCCGGCACAGTCGCAGCAGTGCTTTCGGCCGGCCCCGCAGGCCTGCGAGGAGGCGCAGCACTCCGGCTACGTGAAGCTGCACGCCACGACCAAGCTGTGACCGACGAGCCCTCAACCAAATCATGTGACCCGACTTGAATATGATTAGGGCGTAAGCATTAAAAGGGTTTTTCATTATTATGGTGGAACATAAGAAAAATATATTGAGAAATCCATGTCTGATAACAAATACAATGGAATGAAAATTAATTATATAGAACTTCTACTCGCTTCGATGATAGTCTTCTTAAATATATATATGTATACATATATATATATATATATATATATATATATATATATATATATATATATATATATATATATATATATATATATATATATATATATATATATATATATTTATATATATATATATATTTATATTTATGAAAATATATGTAAATATATATATATTTACACATATATTCATTTATATTAGTCTATGTATTAAAAAAAAAATAATTAGTATGAATTTAGTCTTTTGGTGCAATTTTCAAGGTGTAAATATAAACAATTTTTGAAGATATGAACTTATGTTTTTTGTTTTTTAAACGCGAGAGTCCCTCAATTATTTATCAAGATACTGAAAAGACTTTTCGTATCTTTTTAACTGTTTATGGTACACAATCATTCAACAATATTGAAACTTTAACGCTATCAATCAGTACATACAGTATTAAAATAGTAAACTATAAAAAGAGTGATTCGTGTGCCATTCGAAAGCATTCCGGACATTTTCATAAAAATGTATTATTAAGATTATTTATTTAGTTTAATGCTTAGAGCGCTTAATAAAATTATGTGACATTACAAAATGTAAATATAACTATAGAGTTAATAAATAAAAGTTAATATAAAAATTAACAGAACTAATGTGTTGAATAAGGTTTTAAAATACCTCCGTTATGAATAAATACAATTGCATTTATTTTCAGATTATTTTTAAGTCAGAATTACCAAGATTATGTAAAATTTAATATGATTAATAAAAATAAAAGCTAAGAACAATAATAACCTTACTGACGATACCAAATAATACAAACTCATGTAGTGAGGTTGTAAATATACATAACGTTTGATGATTTTTCCTAGGACAAATAAATTATAAAACATAAAAAATATATATTTTATTTAACTCCAAAAAAATAAAACCAATTGTACGAAACAACACACATGGAACCAGGAAAATATTCTATAATTATATTTTCCTGTTAGCGTTATTGAATTTATTTTATGTTATCAATTTTCAAGTAAACTTATAATATCAAGTAAACATATCAGGTAACAAAAAAATAGTTTCAATATTCTTTATTTTTCTTCTAGTAAATTTACCATAGTTCCTGGGGATTTGGTTATAATACGATATATTTATATCCCCTGATCCTGCACGCAGATTGTGGGGCTTACAAAAGTGTGGCTTAGGTGGTAGCGTACATTTGTTTCCCGGTTTTTGGTAGTTATTTAGGGAAAAATATGTGTTAAAAAAATCCTTTATTGCATGAGTTTGGGAATAGGTTAGAATAAATAAATGTAAAACTAGGTAACAGTGGAAATATCATATTTTGGTTTATTGTCTACAAGGTTGTATAAAATAAATTATTATGTCACTCATCTGCGGAGTCACGGTGGTAGAAAGGACAAGCCAAAAGAAGCGAGATAGTATTCATCCATCTAAAAATAAATATAAAATTTAATTCCTCGTTTTAAAGTAGTAAAAAATATTTGTTATAAACAAATAATCAAACTAACGATTATAACGACTGTAAAAGATTTTGTTTTTTTGGAAGTCATGATTTCGTCGGTCTTCATTATAAACACAAAGTAAACTAGTGTGAGTAATTACTTAGGGTTTATTAAGTAGTCGATATAAGCAGGCAGCGAGTGGCGGTCCCTCGCATGTCCGAGGGACAGGAAGGGCGAGCAGACAGCCTCACAGGCGCGGGCAGACGAGTTCTCTGTAAAATATTGCAGAGGGGGTGGGCTGTACTGACAGGATATTTTTCACGCATTCAATTTCAACTTTTAACAGAAACAAAGCTGCTTCATAACGGAGCGAGGATGAACCGAAGAATACTACGCTGTATTGCAAATTGAACAGGAATATTATGAACGATGCAAGGAAAATTATATTTTTTAAAAAGATGTCATGAGATTTAAGGCATACACACCTAGAGGAAAACTGAGCAAGAAAAACCGTACGCGGCGTATGGAAACAATATTAGCTTCTCTGGAATTTGCCTTATTATTCTTAAAGGGTTTTCATAATTGAAAACGTGTTTTTTTAGGAGATTGAAAATCACAGAAACGAGTAGTCCATTCCAAAAAGCACTCAAGAGTAAAAAATATTTATATTTTAAAAATATTCGCTCTATGAATATTTAAAAAAAAATTTTTGGGAAATCTTCCATACTTTTTTCTTATGCGGTCTGCATGCCACTGTCAACAACTTAAAGGCGGTAGCATCTATTATTCATTGAAATATAATTTTTTTTTTCACACATTCAACAAATTATCATCAATGCTATTTACAAATTTTTTTAAAAGAAAAAAATAATGGATTCTTTTGTGGACCTATCAAAAAAAAACTTGTTTTTGAGCCATCCCTTTAGGAATTTTATTAATTTAATAAAATAAGCTTTACCTCAAGGGTTTTATATATTAATTTTTATTTGATGAGAGTTCCAATTTAATGTACCAAAAATATAAAAATTATCATATAGACACAAAAAATGGTTTGTATCATTAAATAAAATGAACTATAAAACACAAGGACATGGACAGACAACAGAGACATATTGGCCTCGAATCTCTAAAATTATTTTTTGAAGATAAACAATGTTATTTCCCCTGGAATATAAGCGCCTTGAGAGCAAGTCGGCCGGGCAGCGTTCCGCGAACAGATTCCCACGAGCCAGGGGAGAGATTGCACTGAAGCGGAGTTTCAGCATATCGTTTCATCTTTTCCGGAGTAGAAATCAAAGATGGCGTCTTCACCGGAAGTCAACGTTCAAAGGTCCTCCAGCCTGGCGAAGATTGGTTTCCGGTCCTGATGATGCAGCCAATCACTTCAAATATAAAAGGTGACGGTATATTTATGTTAAAAAAATGGGGCATAAACTATATATATATATATATATATATATATATATATATATTACATTCATTTTTTATCAGTATTATAAAAATTTGTAATAAACATATTATGTGACAAATTAAACTATCATTATTAATTTCTTGTTTGTGATTTTTTGTTGTAAAAAATAATATTATTATTTGTTTTATCCAATACACTTTTAAGGAAATAGAAATATTAGATTCTGCAATTTGAATCCGAGTATGGGGCTTTTGTTGTTTGAAATTCTGCTTGCAAGCTGGTTATCATTTATCAGCTACAAGAGCAAGGCCCCGCTTCCGGAAGTCGCTATCGGCGAGAGCGGGGCGGGGACGATAAGGAGCTCGTCAGGCCCGTCGGGGCTCCGGCACGAGGAAGTGCGGGCTCGTGAGAAATGTCCCGCGAAGTCTGCCGTGGATGCCGAACAATGTTGTGTTATGATTTTTTTCTGTATTTAGAAAAAAAATAAATTACGATAAAAAATAATGCCTTGAATCTCCACCAAAAAGTAGTGGCCGAAGGTGACACGCGAAAGCATGCCAAATCGGTGGCTTAAACATACACAATATAAATAAAAAAATTCCCAAAGTAAAATATAATAAAAATGTAATGTGTAAGAGTTATTATAATTAATAAGCAAGCTATACGATAATCGATTAGTAAAATATTGATACGATATACGAATATTTTTAAACATAATGTCAAATTTTTTTAACCAATTTGGACCTGTTAAATGAATAAATACAAAATGTAATGTAATTAGAATGAAATATCATGCCGCGCGTCCACCGGACCAGCTGAGGCAGTTCTGCTGGGCTTCTCCGGCGAGCATTGCGACATGGCGCGCCCCGACTTGGCGCTGGTCCTCCTGCTGTGGCTGCAGGCCGACATCTGCCTTGCGGACTACAACTTCACCGATCAAAGTACTTTTTGTGTTTTTTTTAACACTATACATCAACCAACAATTGCAGTGATTTTTATGCCTTTTCTTAAATTTTTTTGAAATCACTTTAACTTTTGAAAAAATCGCTGTGAACTCAAGACGCACAACAAACAATTAATTATGAATTTTATATGAAGAAAATGTTCTCAGCCTTTGAAATATTATGTTTCTTTTTTAACAAAAAAATATTTAGAGAAAATAGGTCATACCTCAACTTTTCAACTCAATGTGAAAAAACCTGTTTATATTTTTAATATAATGAAATAAGTAACTTTTTATTTATATCTTCACATTGAGTTTATTTTATTATTTGCATTACTAGTTTCACACTGAGTTAAAACTCATAAAACAAATTGCCTCAAATAATGGTTATGATCCTATAATAATTCAACATATACTTAATAATAAATTAAAATCCAAAACCAAACATGAATTTTTGTACCCATACGTTAAAGATAACCAAAAAACTTTGTTTAAAAAAATAAAAAAAACTAATATATATAGGATCCCCGTCGATAAAATTAGCTAACTTTCTACCCCACTACTATAAACCAGCTTATTATACAAATAATAGCTTAGGTAAATTCATTCTAAATAATAAAGATAAAATCAATCTGATGCAGTTGTCAGGAATTTATAGAATTAGATGTAATGATTGTCCTTTGTCCTATATAGGCCAAACAGCACGTAATTTTAAGATTCGCTTAAAAGAACATTTAAGTTGTTTAAAAACTAATAATTACTCTGAATTTGCAAACCATCTCATTGAATCAGATCATACATATAATGGTGGTTTTGATATTCTACATAGATACACACAGAGAGGTTCAACACTTAATAATCTTGAAATATTGGAGATTCGTAAACAGTCTAACTTAAAAGATAATACACTAATTAATAATATTGTTTTCCCATCCTCATCGCCTTTATTAAATATTTTCCCACTTTAATTTATTTACTTTGACTATTATTACTATTATTATTATTTTTATTATTATTATCAGTTTATCAATATTGTTATTATTTTATTGATTATTATTTTTTGATTATTACTCTTTATTGTTATTTTTAGTTTTAATTTAATTTAATTTAATTTAATTTAATTTTATATTATTTTATTATTATTATTATTTTATTTTATTATTTTATTATTATTTTTACTTGAATGACAAACACTAATTAAAACTTTGTAGTCCATAAACTTAATTAATTGTATAACCCTCCTCTAATTTTAACTAATTGTATAACCCTCACCTATTTTGCCAAAAATTTTATTGTTACCAGTATCCTGTTATTTGTATTTAAGCATATGTTATTTCTATATTTTGCTAGTTTAAGTCGTGCATCTGATGATGACCTGGTTATAAGGTCGAAACTAGTAATGCAAATAATAAAATAAACTCAATGTGAAGATATAAATAAAAAGTTACTTATTTCATTATATTAATGGATCTTCACCATGCAAATGCCTTGTCCCTCAACAACATATATTTTTAATGTTGGAGAACAAAAGTTATATTTTTGTATACAGCCAAATAGTATAAAAATGGCCTGTAATAGCCATTGTAAAGTTATAAATAAAAATATCTTAGTTTTGGAAAACAAAACAAATTAGTGTTTGTTCCAATATTTAAATTCCAAATATGTTTTTAAAAATAAAAAGGTTGCTTTAATTTATTTACACATACATGACTACACGAAAAAAATTACGCTTTGGAAAACAAAAAAAACAATCTGATTAAACACTTTAAATACAAGACTACACAAACAATAACTTTAAGGTTTTGACTAAGAAAAAACAAAAAGAATTAAACAAAATACAGTCAAAATAAAACTATGTGCAAATATAATATTTTTCATGTATCTTATTTAACAAATTATTGTTGATTTATCAAATCAATTGTAGATCTTATTTCATATGCGTTAATATTTTTCTTGAATTGAAACAATGTAGAGTTGCGTGTTGGCGGGGAAGGGGTGGTGGGGCATCCTAGATGGAGAGCGCGCTTCCCTGGGGCTCTGCGCCGGTGAATATTTAAAGGCACCGGGACAAGATGGCGTTAGTCTTAAGTTCATTCAAATTATTTATATGCGAGAGGGATTTTACGGCAGCGGCCGTCTGTACCGAAATACCAGCGCACCCCGTGCAGCCCAACCCTGCCTTGCCTCGCCTGGCCTTGCCTCGCCTGGCCTCGCCTCGCCTTGCCTCGCCTCACCTTACCTCAACTCGCCCCCGGCCTGAAACTGCAGGGCAGTGGCCGTGCGCCGGGCTTCCGGACACTCGACGGTGCTTGTTCTCGGATCAGAGCATTAAAAGCTAACGCCATCTAAAACTATGAATCGTAACATGTATAAAAGAAATACCTCAAAAAATGAAATACTCAAAATTCCCCAAAAAATTAATATACTCATGTTCATATATAATATAGTATATGGTATTAATGGAAAAATTGCACACGTTGTCAGTGGGTCTCATTATCTCCACCGGGACTGCAAAATACTAGGTGTGACATCAGAAATTCGAGGAACACAACCATGCATGTTGTCTTTAACTTTCAAAAATAAAAAAGCCTTGGAAAAGTTTTACATAAAAATTGTAGAAATAACTGAGTCACTTAAATTTGCTTCGACATATTTTGTAAGCGCGGGTAGTCGACGAAAGAGCAATTTTTAAAAGGATTTCGCGAGCAAAAAACATTCTAAATCAGATAATCTGAGAGCGGGATTTGTGCAACCGCGCTCCTCTGCGAGAGAGAGAAGACGGGGGCGAGCACAGGAGCCCCCCAGGAGTGGTCGCCTGGTCTCTCGGAAGTTTGTTTCCGGTATCTCCTAGTATATGAAGAAATCACAGAAAACATGCAGCAGAAGGGGTTTTTTCACAAAGAACTTTCCTTCCTTTTGAGCCTGGTGAACGATTAACGAATACAAACTTATCGATCCTCCCGGATTTGAAACGGGAGTCTCGTGGTCGGCAAGCGGTTAATAAATTGAGGTATTTACTGGACAGTAAATATGGGCGATAGGCGTTTCATACAAGCTATGAAGCATTACTTGTTATATAATACTAGAAATGTAGCCCGTCATAAAATGACGTATTCGATGAACGATGCAATAGTGTTTGAACATATGTTTGGCTGACAATTGGATGAATATTTTGTACACATATTTTTTTAATAACCGGATATTAATTTTGAAAGCAAAGCCATTCTAGGAAATATCACATTTCGTGTCACAAACATCGAATCACTTTCACTGCACTGTTCTTTATTAGATGCAGTCTTTATCACGTTCAATTGTGCTACTCTTTTTTAATTACGTTTGCTGTGCTTAGACGGTGTTTAGACGGATTTTTTTAGGAGGCATTTTAAGTTATTAATGATGTGATTAATAATTTCTAACGCAACTAAAAAATAAAATTGGTACTTGTGTCAAGCTGACATAAGCTGGAAATTTCTTAGAAGCATCATATTTTGTTTTTTTGTAAAAATTCTAAATTTGAAATTCTCGCTGTGAACAACAGAATCATATAATTCGTACATAAAGCATATTTGATAGTTTTATTTAATTAGTTTATGAATGAAAATATTATCCTATCGTCTTGAAATTCGGCACATAACTGCGGAAAATTTCACTGAACTTGCGTGCAAAAAATCAGCGTTGTATCTTTTAAGATATTCTATAGAGAACCCAAAAATGAAACATACACACACACACTCACCCACACACAATGGCTATTATTATAGTAGATTATCGAAACCATTTGAACACACATATTTTAAAGCAATGTACAGCATAAGGATTTCGTAGTGATGTGATAAATGATCGTGACATGACATCGCCCTCACCGAGCAGCGCCTTTGGTTGCAGCCGCGCAGCAGTGCAAGCAGCTGTACTGCAAGAGCGGCTACTCCTACAGAGACTTCTTCAAGGTGGAGAGCGAAACGCACCGGCGCGCGGGCGTGTCCTTCGAGATGCACTTCGCCATAAAGGGGCGCGACAACGGGCACGTCCTGCTGGCATCCTCCGTGAGCCCTTCCCCGAGCGACTTCATCTACGAAATTGGTAAAGCATTTTTCTTTTGTGACTTTATTTGCTGTTTCTTTTGGCTGCTCAATACTCTGTTACTTAATTCCAGTAATCGGAGGCGGAGCCAACACGTTCTCGGAGATACGCCGCTCCCGTATGAGTTTTGGAGTCACCAGCGTATCCACTGATGGCATATTATCTCCTTTAAAGTACAGCGCATTTTGGATAAAGATATCTGATGGTAACGATTGGTCATATATTAATAAAGATTATTAAAATTAAAAATTGTCGCGGAAGTATAAAATAAACAGATTTTGATTTTGACGCGGCCTCCAGCCCGGTCGGTCCTGTCGAAGATGAAATGCAGTAGCATGGCTTGAGTTGATACAAACTGTTTTATTTTATACAAAAATATAATTAATTTTCTAAATTAATTTTCTCTAACGATTCAATAGAGCATTATTAACACCTCTCAGTCTAGTGTTTAGCACAGCTACACAGCAAAAAACACAGACAGTGTTTTTAGACTTGAATCTTAGGACAAGTTTTATGTATTGGATTCAAGTTCAAAACAAAAATTTGCTCTAATTTTCCTTTGAACGACCAGGAGGATATGTATCGATTGGAAATAGAATCTACGTTTTTTTTGGGATTTTTCCGTATAAAGCAAGGCAAACCCTGAGGGCTCAGTGAGAATAAACTCGGATACGCTCGTTTCCTGCAGCCCCCGCTGCTCTGGGTAGTGGGGCAGTGTGAGTCGATTCTCCGGTCTCAGGCTATCTGAGCTTGGATGTCTCCCGGTCGTGGAATAAAATACAGTTTTGCGAGCGACTGATTAGGAACGCGTCAAAAACACGACTCGATGTCGGACAGGGTGCGGACCTAAGTCAAAATACACGGGGATTACTACTACGGGAGAGCTATTGACCCAGTGGTGCCTATTTTTTTACTATGCTCGAGCCAATTTAGAAATTAAAATGAGAAGCGAGCCACATAAATATTTGATTTTCATATTTCAAATTAATACATAATAACATTATGGTTTTGTATTTTATGAAACAAATATTTATTAGAGAGCAAATACTCATGGCCGAATTGATTAAATATGACACACCAAAAGTCACCGCAAGCCACACGCGGTTCGCAAGCTACGAGTTAGGATCCACTGCATATTTTTTGAGTGGCTATTTTTTATGAAATATGCCAATCGAATGATGTTTCTAAATCGTGCCCGTCGTGCTGCAGACGGCCTGGTGGAGTTCGGCAAGGAAGGCGAAGAGCTGGCAACGCTCTCCTACAGGGACTCGGCTCCCGTCAGGGTCAACTACTTCAGCTTCGCATCCTGGACCGGAGTCGAGTTGAGCGTGCTGTACGACTGCCCCTCACCCGGAGGCGCCCCTGCCCGTGAGTTGCCCTGCCGCAACCACTCATCTGCCTTTACTACACAGCGAATACGAATAACCAAACGGCTAGGAGATAACGAGCATTCTTGTTCGTGAGCGCTGTTCCCCTTTGAGGACTTGCGTTAGCCCACACAAAACACAATTTATCGTGATATCATATCTCTGTTTAAATACAAAGTCATACAATGTAAAATCGGTCTGTCGTGGATGCGTCCGCAGGTTTTCGCAGCCGCTGTTATAAGCTTTTTGCTCTTGAGTGTTGCGTCGGGTTTTTATATATTTTTTGCGTTCCAACATTACGGTCCCGGTCTTGGGGCCGTCTTTAGGGGCTTAGGACTTTCAAATATCTGAATTCGGCCCCAGTACTGAGACAGAAACGTTGGCAGATCTAAATTATAGAGCAGCATGACACCCGAGAACAAAGCAAACCTGATAACGAGCTTTGACTGTCGCAGAGTCGACTGAGGTGCTGAAGAAGTCCACCGCCACGGAGTTGCTGAGGGCCGCGCTGCTGAAGGACTACGACCCGATCTCCAGGCCGGCCGCCGCGGGTGCGAGGAAGCTGGCGGTGCGTCTGAACCACCAGGTTAAGAGCGTCGCCTTCGACGTGGCTAAGGGGGAGCTCGCGATGCACGGGAACATGATGATGGTGAGGAATAGGCTACGTTTATTATTAAAAAATGTTTATGACATAGAAATCGATTGTGAGCTTCTAAATAGCATATGTGTGTCACGGGCGCATCAGCCGCACACTGACATTACGATTCGTCCTCGGTTGCGGTGGCTCTGGTAGCCGAAAAGTGTGGATTTGAATCTCTCGTATTTTTTTCATAGTTTCGTGCGTGTCATGCGAGTGCGGATATCTGGAACATATTGATATGACAATTTCAACCACAATTTAATATATCAATAATATTTTGATGTAAAAAATTCAAACTAGCTGAAACTGAATAATATCATTTTTAATCAATAATGGAATGAAACAAGCAAGTTTGCATTACGCTTTGCTTTAGGGTTGGCTAGTGGCCGTCCCTCTCTGGCGGCCTGCTCGAGTGCAGGAGAGAGAGAGACGCTCAGGTGTTGTATCGGACGACTCAGATGTTTGTGGCTTTGTCTGTTCTTCTGCAGCTGAAAGTTTTATTCCTGGATTCGATAAAAAAGATATTTCTGCGATTTTTATAACCATTTGATAAATTAAAAAGCTTTAATTGACTTATGATTAATGAATATTCAATTAAAACGAAATTCACATATATACCTACTAGTTAAAACAACACATTTTAATGAAATCATTTATGCTTAAAAAGACTCGTCTAATTTATTTCCAATATTATCTCACTCGTTTCCGAGGAAATAAATTTAAGAATTTTACCTGTCGATCACTTTGACAACCGTGAGCCAAAAAATATTTTATCAAGACTCTAAGCTTGTGTGGGTAAAATATGAATTTATTAAATATATAAAAATCAATGGAGTAGATTTAAATCGCAAAAAAATATATTTTGAAAAAAAAATACAAAAAAGTTAGTAAGTATGAGATTTTAGTGTTAAATATGTTCTTGATTTTGAGAATATGATAATTTATTCAGTTTTAATTAACAGTCGATTTTTGTAAATACTACAGTGAAAAATAAAACTGGTGTCGAAGAGAAAAATAAACACGAAACACGTTTTATTACTAAACAAAGGATAAAAAATTAAGCGTTTGGTAAAAGCACTGCTGAAAACAAAAATGTTTGGTAATTGCATAGTCAGATATAGGCGTCAGTTGTTTTTAATATTTGTATTAACAACCAAATACTCTTAGATATCTTCAAACCGTAAATTAAAAATAATTCTGACAACTCAACCGGCTTTCTGTTTAAAATTGTCAATCAAAGTGCGCGAATTCCATTCAAACATGTTCATTGCCGCCAGTCCCTCGGCTCGTCCTGCCGGGCGTCCTCCGACGTCTCGGGCTTGCGTGCTCTCACGGGGCTAACAATCTAACTTTTAAAAAATAAAACACTATTTCACGTGGCTTGAAGGAATTTTATTAAAGCGACTGTCAATCACACCGGAGTGACGCGAAGTCCTATCGAAACAGTCGGAGGAGACCGAAACAGATTTAATGATTTGCTGTTGTCGCGCCACCTGTTGCCGAAAATTGAAAATTTTCAAAGTAAGTTCTTCCAAAAATAATTTAGATAAAATCAATAGAGGGCTACTTATTAAAAATCGATTTTGCTCTGTAATCTCTCCGTGTTTGCGGGTCACGTGCCAAGCTCCCTCTCTCCTCTGGCTCGCGAGCGCGTAATTCTAAATCACAAACGAAATCCTCAACATATTTGATGTCCACGACAGAGTTTTTTAATTTATAAAACTTTATAAACAAATTACATCTTTGTTTATGAGTGCTCTTGTCTTTCGTTATTGATGTCTGATCTTCAAATACAGAAGAAACCCTCAAATGAAAAAGTCAATAATTATCTTTCAGCGTTGTTTCAGGTTGTTCGTATTTGTTGCATGTTGTTGATTTGTTCTGTAGTTATATACTCGTGTTATATAATTCTGCTGAGGCCGGTCAAGCCGGCTCGTGAGACGCGGTGACGCGGAGACGAGGTCGGGCCTCTACTGATCGTTGACAGCGTCCCGAGCCATCGTCCAGTGCCCACGAGAAGTGGATCGGGTGATAGTTTTGTTATTTTATTTATATTGTATATAGGGGCGTCTCGTATCGTGACCTATATGTAAATTTGAATATATCCCCGACGGAGGACGCAAAATTTTTGAGCGGCATCACTGAATATAAAAATTATTTATTACTGCATAATAACGGGCTGGTAGGGGCGGCTCGTGAGACGCGATCGAGTGAGGGAAATCGACGGAAAAACGCCCATGAATATGTCTGTACTTTACGAGAAACGGAGCTGAGAGTGGACTTTTTTTATTTCTCAATAAATATATATTTTTACACTTTGGAAATATCGTGAGTCGAAAGCGTAAACACAAAATACATAAATATAATAATAGGAAACCGTACGTATTAATATTTAATGTTATAATTTTATTTTATATATTTCTCAACATTTTCGAAAAATATTGCATTTTGAAATTTGTTTTATTGTTGCCTGCTAGAATATTTTTAATAACCGGCGTCCCTAAGTCGCCGTTTCTTCTTTGAAAATTTTGAAAATAACCTCAGTGAACAAAAACGAAGGAAAATAAAAATGAAAAAATCATAAGGCTAAAGAGTTTATAAATTATTTGTACATAAAATATGTGAATATAGTATAATATCATAAAGCAATATATAATATTAAATTAATTTACTTGTTTACTTAATTTACTTTAATTTACTTTGTTAATACTTCAGTAGAAATATGTTCATTGAATGGCATAAATTTAGTTTATCTAATTACATTTTTTCTATCAGATATTATTGCACTAAGCAATAAGTGTTAATAAGCAAAGATGATGCCAAGGACAATGTTTTTTTAATTAATAAAGAATAACTAGGTCGAAAAATAATTTAAAAAAAAAATATTATTCATTTATTTACAAAAGTTTTTAGTATTTTCAATAGACATATTGAAAAGTAAATACATGTATTATTAATACAATATATTCTCAAATAAACCAACTTTTGTGTTCTAAACTCCTAACTATTGAATATGACGTTATAAAAGATAATGTAATATTTACATTTTATAAAAAAAAAACGTTTTGTTTCAATCATAAAAACAAAAATATTCTATATAGCAAGTATAAATCGATATTTTTCCAATGGTGGACATTACCGTCTGCTGCTCACTAAACACAAGAGTAAATTTATTGTTGTTGTTCCCCAGAGATTGATAAATATTCATTCAAATCACTGGTTGCTCGTTACTGCTTTAGTAAACAAATTATTCACACCGAGCACAGAGCAGTACAGAGCAGTTCTTCTTTCATCAAAGATTTTTATTTGAAAGTGAAATATTTAGAGCGGCCGACCACCACTGGCGGATATCCTTCTTTTATTGTTGAACTGCCTTTAAAAGTGTTATAAAAATATTACGATCCTCCAAACATCAAAGAGAATAGAATGAAAAAAAAACACATCGACCAGAGAATCGTAAGTTTTTCTTTGTCTGATAGTTTGGTATGTTATTTTGTTGTTTTTTATCTTTCGAGGGACCGTACTGCCGTACAGTGGGCACATCACGAGCGAGGGTATCCTCGAGCTGTGCGGCTAGCGTCCTTGCGAAGGACTCGTTATTTATAAACTAACTTTCTCGAACTCAAAAAAATAAAAGACCATTCGATTTGGGTTTTTTAAACAACTAACAAGTAAAATTATATCTTATTGTGTTTAAAATTTACAAAATCTTAATAAATTAAGTTTTTAACAATCAGAAAATAAAGCGGATATTTGGCAAAGATTTCAAAACTCCACGATGTGTTTTAGTTTGATTTCTTGTTGTTGCTTTTAAATGTACATATTTGTTTGTTCGTGAATATGTTTTTACCCGTGGTGACATAACCAAACACACTGTAACGAATTGCATTAGTTTCACCCAGAAATTTTTTTTTTTGTATAGAAAGTATAAACGTAAATTATATTTTATCGATTTGACCTTGGATTCTGTAGGATCGAGTGCGCGAGCCGAGCCGCGTGCGCAGGTTGGCTAGCCTGGCTGACGTCGCGCGTTGCCCCTCGTCCCTCGCGTTCCCGCAGATTTCGATTCTTTCTGACGTCACAGAGTGACAGGTTGGAACAGACAGGCGCGAGATGGCGACATTAGATGAGGATGACCGGATGTCCGTTAGAGATAATTAGGCCACGGGGTTCACACAGGAATTTTGCGTGAATTACGAGAAAGCCGGGAGGCCATTAGAGGAGACGCTGGGAACGCGGAAGGATTAAGATGGAGATTTTCGATTGCTAGTGTTTTGAGTCGTAAAAATTACTTTTGATTGAATTTTAAACTAAATGATAGAGTCTATAAGGTCAAACGCCGAGGGATATAAGGATTCTTTTACCTAATTATATTTGTCAATATTTAGTATTTACACAGATCTGCAAATATGTTAACCTCGAAATATTATCGAAAGCCGGGGGCAGTTGAGATGACAAAATTGAAAGTATTATGTTAAATTAAATTATGGAGAGTTTATCTCGGAATGGAGCTCGTTTGTAGTTTGTGTGATTATGGGTGATCTATATCGAATTTCTCTTTTAAATATTTCAGGTAAGAGACTATACGTGATGCAAAAATGTCGCTGGGTGTTGGCGTACATCACTGGGTTGCGGTTTTTTGCATGCTATCCAGAGGCTGAGAGTCGGCGGAAAATTCGTGAAACTGGGATAGAAAAATCGCCGTGGATTTCCAGATTTGTCGAACCTTTTTTTAAAATTTTTTATTTTACGTCATTAAAATGGAATCCGACGAGGCTAGGATTGGCGGCCAATCGTCATGTATTATCGTATTGTATTATCAGAAGGTTCGATCCCTAATAATGCAGAGAAAATTATTCCATTATTTTATTGTAACCGCGTGAGTAGAATATTTTGAAATATTATTAGCAAGGCTAATAAGATTCTGAATTAATATTTTGAAAATGAAATGAATTAATATTCTTTCTGTACGTTTGCGTTCCGATAATTTTAATTTAGGGTTTTGTGGGTAAACATCGTATATGAGATGTCGTGAATTTAGAGAATATTAAAACGGATTAGTTTACGGGTTTTTAAGGTATTTGAGACAGAAGTCGGAGATATTTGTTTATTCGATTTATTCGGGTTCGATCCCCGATATTTCAGATGAATTATTTTCTGATTTTTGGTTGTTTTAAGGTAGTGTTTGGTGCTAAATGTGTGTTTTACAGAGCGTTTTCATAAGTTTAAGTTAAACGGAATTTATTTGAAATTAGTTATAATAAATATAATTATTTTGATGGTTTTTTACGGTAATTCGAAGGTTGCCATCTTGGAGTCTTTTGCGGGTGTTTTCGTAGGTGTGCAATCTCGAGCAAACGAGAGTAGTATTTCGTGAACGGCTTTGGTCGACAGTTGCGGAGCGAAACAGCTGTGAGTGCGTGGCCATGTTGGATTTTTATATGTTTACAAACAGCTGCCAGAGAGCTGTCAGATTGGTTTGGTTATGTGTAGAAATCGATTATCGATTTTGAAATTACGAGTGATTGTTTTAAAGCGTGATTATTTTGTGCATCATATTCTTCTATAGGACGTAATATATTGACGGACGCGTCGATAAGCGGTATTAATGAAACGGTATATTAGGATATTCGGCGTGAGGAGGATATTTGGTTGGTTTTACAGGGACTTGAACTTATATTATTTACGGTTGGGTTTTAATTATTTAGGACGTGTTTGGAGAGTCATTGGAGATATATTATATATTTTGGTGGATATTTTAAATCCTAGATAGATAAATTATAGGGTTTACTTGGTCAAGCGTTGGTATATCAGATAGTTAAAATAAGATTCGTAGTGGTTTATCAAGAGATAGTATCGAGTTGATTGGTCCTTTTATTGCAGTGCCAGCAGTTCCAGCGGGTGTATTTAGTAAATAACTTAGTTATAAGGTATTAGAGTGTGTAGCTTGTCCGCCCTCTCGTAGATAGTGTAATTTAGACTGGTATTCATTTGCGAGTTGTATTATGACTCGAGAAGATTCCCATCCTAATTTGAATAACCGATTTGGAGTGAGTTGGGTCGCTGTTCTAGTATTATCTGGAGCTTACTCGCAGTTGAGACAGGATTTATTCCATTCCTCTGATCTTCATCGAGGAGGCTTCTCCCGGTCAAGGGGAGAACGGTGCCGGTCGGGCGGCCTCAGAGCGAGTGGTGTAGGTTTGACAGAATTCTGTGTGTGTGATTGTCGTCGAAGTAACGCTTTGATACTATTGCAGGGATCCCAAACATTTCTGTGTCACCATACCCATTTATAGTTACTAACAGTAGGATTTAGAAACGTAGCGATTGACACCGTAGAGATAGAAAACGGAGAGTTGGAAGAGCGATTCTAAATACGGGAAGATTCAAATGCAGCGTCAAGACATATATTTAACGCAGGACAGGAGCTGATTGCTGTAGGGCTAATCTCCCTGGTTCCTGCAATATTATAATTTCATCAGCGACCTCTGGTCGTCCAACGGATCCAGAAAGCGATAACTGCTCTAAACGCAATTCGCTCATCATTTCATCGGAACGAGGCAACAATCGGGACACTGCATTAGCAGCCCGCATCTTTAACCCCAATTTTCTTCGGAACGAGGCAACAATCGGGACACTGCATTAGCAGCCCGCATCTTTAACCCCAACTTTCTTCGGAACGAGAATATACTGGATCCTGTTTGACGGCTAGAGGAAGTTGTCAAAAGCGACTAAAATTCTTTACATTTTCGTATCAACGGATCGCACTTCTAATTCTTTGGTCGGATTTGTTTGGTTTTTATTCAAGATAAAATCCTGCTCGTCTTCAGTTAAATATTAGGACAAAAGGTTTCACCTTTCAGTCGGAGTTTGTACGCGAAAATAGCTTCTTCGTTTTAGTTTGGTGCAGAAGGGATCGCAGGGGCTCTCTTGACAATCCAACCTTAAGTTGTTCTGTTCGGAGAGATTCCCTTGGGGAAGGCGACTTGTCAAATCCGTTGACAGTCATAGGCGGCGATTTATTTAGGTAGGGGGGGGGGGGGCGGTCTGTTACTGATCCATCCCATCTACTTTAACCTCACGATATTGATAAAACTAAATTTCAAAGTCCGAAAAATTAAAATTAAGGTTTATATTTATAAGAGTGGTCATAGTTGTTATTAACATTGGGTTAGGCCAGTTTAGACGTGACCCCTTCAAGGGAGTCAGTATTATTATTATTTTACGTTTAGGGGTTTAGTTATTTAAGTTACGTTAGAGTCCGAGTCATTTCTAGCTTCACTAGAAATCGATAAAGATTCGGTACGTCTCTTTCCTCTTAGATTTAAGGTCTAAAAGGTCGGGAACGTCACAACACGTATAAATATGTACCTAGATAATTTAACAATATTTTCATTAATAAATTAATAAATTTCAAATAATTAATTGTTTGATTTTATGATAATTGAATGTTTGGGTAAATATTTCAGAAATTGTTAGGAGTTTATTGAAAGTATTTGATTAGATGAAAACATTGCGAGAAACATAAATAATAAATAAATAAATATATATCTATATCGAGATCAATATATAAATATAGATCTCGACAGCTCGAAATTCGAGTTATAGTGTATAAATCTGTACTATCAATACCTCTTAGGGAAATAACATTTTGTTTATGTTATAAAGTCTAAATAATTCGAGATACCGCGTATTAAGAGGTTCAGCGGAATGGAATGGCAATTTTTTCGTCTTACTGAGGATTACCACTTAACAAAGTTCAAGCTATATAAAGTTGTATGTGTGTGTGTGTGTATATGTATATTATATAGATATATAATATATGAATACGTATAAAAATAAAATTAAACTCAATTAAGGATGGGTTTATTTTTAAATTTTCCAACTAGACTGTCGTGAATCCATATTGAAGTTCGACTAAAATAATCGTGGTATCGCTGCATTCACATTTTTAAATTTAAAGGAAAATAATATCATGGGAATTCCCTTCAGAATTCGCGGCTTGCGGAGATGAGACCGCGCTGCGTCGGGCAATGTGGAACACTCCGAGGCAGAGTATGATAAATACTAACAAAAGCAAATGGTTTAAAGGACTACACAACTTATCGCTCAGCAGTGAGAGCTCTTTTACCCTCCGGAGACATCCTCACACGGAGTTCATGCGTGCTACATTTAATATTTCTTGTATATTTTAATGTTTTTATCCAATCAAATATTTTTATACCATTAAGTTCGTTGAAGAGCTGCTAGTGCTGCTCCCACCTGCCATCTTACTCCACCGGGCTAGTGGAAGGCCTTCGGTGTTCCCTTAAAAATGTGTTGCACAGTAAATAATTATATGAAAAAATATTTAGGAATAACAGCTGTAAACACGAACACGGCCGGGGGTCTCCTCAATTTGCGGATTATATTATTTAAGATACAGAAGCCACTCAGGAACACAGCCTCCACATTAGGGCTGTGATTAATGAAATTCAAAATTAGCGCTGTGTTGTAAATTAGTCAAACGGACCGCCGTCCCTCCAGCGTTGATTGCTTCCATCCTGCCAACTTTTTATGTTTCGGCTGAGCTAACGACCGCGCCCCGCTTCTCGGGGAGATGTTTTATAATTTCAATGCCTCGAAATAGTTTTTTTTATGATACTTACATTTTCGTAAATCACTTAGTAAATTAGTAAAATATATGGCTAAAAAAATGTGAATATTTTATTAATTAATGCAATGGTTTGTATTTACTTGTAATGAATAAATTAGCTAGCCAAAAAGCCTGCAAATTAGCGCATTTTCGTTATATATTTTTCCCATTTTACTCCACATGCGGACGACAAAGAACGCAAAGCACACTCACCCCCAAAAATAGAAGGAAATAGGCAGATGGGTATGCGGTAAGAAGTATTCGATAGCAATAGCAAGAGTTGGTCTCGACAGGCCTTCGGAACTTACTTTGATGGCTTACATTAACCTCTCGCAGTTATGACGAATAAGTATTTTTTTCCCTCTAAGCTTGGAAACATTTTTTACTTTCAAAAGATTTAAAAAAACTGAAAACAAACATTTCTTCATTCAGATTTCTGGGAAACGGCTGGCCACCAGACGGGCAGCTGGGGAGCTCTTTAATGATTTAACAAAATTCATAAAAATCATCTCTCAGTCCAGCGATTACATCGCCTTGAGGGGGCTTTGAAGGTCTTCAAAAAACAAAATATGTATATATGTGACTGGTGTGACTTTATTTTCCAGCTGTGGAATGATCCGAGGCTGCGGTGGGACCCTTCAGTGCACGATAACATCACAGTCCTGCACTTCAATCATCACGAGGTTTGGATTCCAGAGATCGTCATTTACGAGTACGTGGCCTCATCACTCACAGCATCCTGCGCCTAAAAATGATTATCAGCAATAAACTGGTTTCATTTGCTATATTATACATTTAAAATATATATTAGTAAAAGTATCAATTTTCTTTCAACCGTTATGAAACTGAGACATCGAGTGTTGTTTATTAAAGTACACCCATACCTCGCTATACGGCCGCTCGTTATACGGCCTTTCGCTATAACGTACCTTTTAAATTACGGCACATTTTCGATATACGCCCTAAAATGTTTCGCTATAACGGCCAAAAAAACTTTTTTTCGATGTTTTTCGAAGAAAGCTTGGATGACTAAAGCTACTTTTGAAGATTGGTTCAAAAATCACTTTTGTACAGAAGTGAAAAAATATTTGCGAGACAATAACTTAACCAATTTTGGATTTACCACTTAATTTTGGATAATGCACCAGGGCATCCTACTAATTTATCCGAGCTATCTGAAGATGTCATGATTGAGTACCTTCCGAAAAATACAACAGCTCTGATCCAACCAATGGATCAGGGTGCAATAGCCACTTTTAAGGCATATTACCTACGCCGAAATTTCCGACAACTTATAAGGGAAACCGATGGTAAAGCTTCAATCAAAACATTTTGGAAAAACTATAACATCAAGGATGCTGTTGACAGCATCAGTGAATCATGGAAGGAATTAAAATTAACATCAATGAACCATGTTTGGAAAAAAATATGGCCAGATTGTATAAAAAGTGTTACATATTTAACAAATTTGGAACCGATCTTATTGAATTTGTATTAGAATAATTGATTCATTATACGGCTTTTCGGTTAGCGGCCAAGTTTCGTGGAACGTATCTAGGCCGTAAAGCGAGGTATAGGTGTATATTAAATTGATATGTATTTTGGAGCAGACTTGATCGTGAAGTGAAGATCGACAAAACAGATGACATCAAAAAAATTGAAACAGTAATCGACATTTTTGACAGAGAGTACTTGGTGGAATACCATTTTAATATTTTAAATAAATTATTTTTTCTCATGTTAATTTTTATTGATGATCAGTTTCGCCAACCTTTCACGTTGGCATTATCAAACAGAGTGAAGGTTTTTCAAATTACATGCAAACAAGTGAACAATTGTCAAAGGGTTATATTGGTTGTTAAGGGTTATATTGGGTCAATATTGGTTGTTAGAGAGAGAGAAAGAGAGAGATGTAATGATAGTCAGGTGAGTTTAATGTACCTAACATGGAGGATTCAATATAATCGCTATTTTATGAACGATTCTATACAAAACAAATGGTTTTATATTTTTAATATTTCCGATAACAAAGGTCGGTAGAATTAACGAAACCCACCTTCAATTCGAGAGTTACATGTGAGAATCTTTTTGTGAATGAGCTCAGTTCCCGCACTGGACCCTGATTGTTCTGAGTTCTCGGTGACCTGATCTCTGCGGCTGTCTGCAGCTCGCTGGAGCTCGATACCTTGCGCGCTCGGGGGCTGCCGCTGGTGGTGGCGCGGGACGGCTCGGTGCTGCGCAGTCTGCGCGCCGCCAGCCTCACGCGCTGCTCCCCGGGCCCGCGCCTCGCTCACTGGCCGCGCGACCGCCACTCCTGCAGCCTGCAGCTGGGGCTGTGGGCGCTCGCCGGCCAGCTGGACTTGCAGCTGCTGGAGGTGCTCGGCAACGACAGCTTCCTCATGGTGAGTCCGGCGACACCCTTCTGGAGCTCGATACCTTGCGCGCTCGGGGGCTGCCGCTGGTGGTGGCGCGGGACGGCTCGGTGCTGCGCAGTCTGCGCGCCGCCAGCCTCACGCGCTGCTCCCCGGGCCCGCGCCTCGCTCACTGGCCGCGCGACCGCCACTCCTGCAGCCTGCAGCTGGGGCTGTGGGCGCTCGCCGGCCAGCTGGACTTGCAGCTGCTGGAGGTGCTCGGCAACGACAGCTTCCTCATGGTGAGTCCGGCGACACCCTTCTGGAGCTCGATACCTTGCGCGCTCGGGGGCTGCCGCTGGTGGTGGCGCGGGACGGCTCGGTGCTGCGCAGTCTGCGCGCCGCCAGCCTCACGCGCTGCTCCCCGGGCCCGCGCCTCGCTCACTGGCCGCGCGACCGCCACTCCTGCAGCCTGCAGCTGGGGCTGTGGGCGCTCGCCGGCCAGCTGGACTTGCAGCTGCTGGAGGTGCTCGGCAACGACAGCTTCCTCATGGTGAGTCCGGCGACACCCTTCTGGAGGTGACCGGTCGTGGCGCATGGACACTTTCTGCAAAATTTAAGTCTACCGTTACCAGAACGTTCTCAAGGTCGATAGAGCCTTCGTGACTCACGCCGTGTTTGGGTAGCACCGAGAGTTTGCGGGGTGTTACTTTACTGGAGAGTATGTTACCAGACAATCGAACAAAATATCGATGGCATTGTTTGAAAGATAATTTTTTTGATTCCCGTCAAGGATTCGTACGGCTACATCTCCACGGAGTGGACCCTTGAGCGGGTGACCGCCGAGTCGCAGTGGTCCAGCTACTCCCCGTACGCGCAGCCCAGCGCGGCCCGACCGGAGCTCGGCAGCGCAGTCAACGTCACTGTGTTCATCGCCAGGAAGCACTGGGTGCACTCCAAGCTGTTCTACACACCTTTCGTAGGTACGTGTTGTGACGTTTTCCAACCTATATAAAGGCCTAAACCTAAGAGGTAGAAATAACGCTCTAGTCCTTGTCAATTTCTAGCGTAATCACTAAGAGATGACTCGGACTGTACCGGAACTTAAATAAAAAGTAAAAAGTAAAACAATGACTCCCTTGAAAGGATCACGTCTAACCTGAACTAACCCAAGGTTAAAATAACTATGACTCCTTAAAAAAATGAAACTTAATTAAAGTTTTCGGACTTGTTTGTTTAATATTTACTTATCAATCCCGAGAGGTTAAAGTAGAATGGGATGGGTCGGTAACAGACCGCCTACCCTTAATCTACCTATATCGCCACCTCGAGTATCAACGGGTTTTGATGCTCATCACCCCTAGGGATCTCTCCTAACAGAACAACTTTAGGTTGAATTGTCAAAAGAGGCCCCGCGATCCAACTCCGCCAAATCGAGAAGCTAATTTCCGCGTACTGTTTATGACTGTAAGTGAGACCTACAATCCGACGTTTATTGGAAAACGAACACGACTCTATTTTATTATTTTTTCGCCTTTCGATTTCACTGTTATCTTTACTTAGATAATTGAACACTTTGATTTTACTTTACTTCCGACTCGCAGCAGTATGTTCACTGAGATTTGTAAAATCTCTTCTCATTAACGACGGGTATGCGAACGCATCGTAATCTTCGCTCCCGGGCAGCGGTTACCTATCGGAGTTCCTTCGAATACTGCCGTCTAAACGGCTTGGTCCTTTTTTATAATGGTCCAAGACATAGATTTGCGTGGGGTAGCGTGTGACCAAAACAAAGAGAATGCAGATAAGCAGCTGGACACGTACTTCGGGACGCGCCAGGAAGTGCAATCGTAAAACTACTCGGGCGGGTCTTATCCTGTGCCGTCTTAAGCCCAGGTGCGTGCTTAAGGCTTTGGGAAGCAGATTAGTTCGCGAATCTCACGACCGAGCAAGGAAATGCGGTCATAAATGGACCCTTCCCGGGCGGCCGTCACATCAAATCATATTCTAAATTAATTGCGATTCTGCGGCCTTGGTGCGATTTCTCGTGGCGAATATTTTAGTTTTAGCTGCTCGCGCGCGCGAGATAGAAAAAAGCATAAATAAATAGGTACCTAACTAACACTCTCTCGCTTGTCTAGGCACGCGCTGCCCTTGAAATTACTTATAAATGTAGTGTACGCATTTTAAAACTTCCGTAGAAGAATCGAGTGAAGTCTAAAAGCTCTAAAAAACATGATTCTTCTTTCTGTGACACATTGCGATCGCGGGCCGTATTGATACTGCCCGGGAGCCGGATGTGACCCCCCGGGCCGTATTTTTGACATTACTGGTGTAGAAATTGAGTCGTTTTTAGCAACTTCCTCGTACCGTTGGAATACAATGTATTCGGAATAAAGTTGCGGGCTGCAAAGCAGAATCCCGATTGTTGAGTCTCGTGATATGCAAGCAGGGAACACGGAAATTTATATTGATGTGCGAGGTTGCCTTTAGAGCAGTTGTCGCTTCTGGAACGTTAGACGACGAGTCGTCGATGAGGTTAAATTGCCAAAAAAAAGGGGATTAGCCCTTCTGTAATCTACTCCTATCTTGCGTTAACTTATAGTGTCTTGTAGCTTCGTTTAAAGCTCAGACCCTTCCTGTATTTTCAGAATTGTCCTTCAGACTCTCCGTTTACTATTTCTACGGTTTCTATTCCTACGGTTAGTTACTAAATAATAGGTATGGTGACACAGAAACGTTCAAGGTTCCCGAAATTTGATCAAAGCAATACCAAGTTTACCGCACCCACAGGACTCTTATCAAACCTAAACCACTGCCTCCAAGAAAGCCTCGAACAAATTTTACACTTTATCAGTCAAAGTGCGCCCCACCGACTGGGATCGGAAGCAATGGAATAAACCCTGTCTCGATAGTAAGCACGCTAGCCTATAAAAGGTGATAATCCAATCAAGTCAGCAACCATGGACGCTCCTAAATCAATTTGAGGGATTATTTCGAGCACTACACTCTCGCTAGTAATTCCAGGTACAAAACACTACAATAATATACTCTAGATCAGAGGTGTCAAACTCAATTTTGCAGAGGGCCATATATTAAATTAAGTATGTGTAGGTGGGCCAGATTCAAATAAAATAAGTCTAAAAGCTCTAAAAACATGATTCTTCCTTCTGTGACACATTGCGATCGCGGGCCGTATCTTTGACATGACTGCTTTAGATCCTACTAGATAGGCGGTTTCTAAACTACACTAGAAATACTTTATAATAAATATTAATAACACCCCATCCGGAACTGCACTGAAATAGAAGACTCTCGACCTTTATACAAATATTATAATACCAAACGAATCTTTCCTTAATGAATACACACGTGAAATAATTAATCTAACTCTTTCCAAAAAAACACGTTTAGATCTAAACCCTTATAATATCCCTACCTAGTATCAATATCCACCAACTTCAACCGCGAAGAAAATTAATATATCCGATACACCCACTTAAAGCGCCCTAAAATTACGTTTGTCTTTCCCGCGAAAGAGACTTTAAAACAAGATGGCGTCAAAGATGGCCGCCCTTCAATAGGTGTTCCGCCCGTTCTAAACGTGAAAACCTTTGTGCACCGTATGGGATGAATTCAAAATGGCGCTCCCTTTTAACCACCAAGATATATAAATATATCTTCAATAATTTCCTATATACGCTTTATATAAAATATTACCATCCGCAATGAATATAAGTTCGACTTATATTAACTGTAGGCCAACCAACTAATTACCCACACCGATATCACTCAAAATATATCGTATCGTTATGCAATTATAACCCATCCGCCCTGTAAAGATAATAAACTCGGAGAAATATACGATGCTCTTAATATTCACGCGACGTAAATTACAGAAAGATCCCTTTTAACACACAAATATAATTTATTCGCCCGGTAAAATAAACTAAATAACTCTGAAATTCACGATTTGCTCAAGAGAAATCGAATCTCTTAAATATGATTCAGATTCCAATTCATTCCTTTCATTACACTGATTATAATATATCACAAAAATAATACGTGACCTGTAAAGGTATTTAAACACCTTAAAACACGATAATTAAAAAAGGTAACTCTTACGAAATTAAATTTACGGAACACAAATAATTGAATGATATTAAATCACTTAATTTTAGAATCAAAATAGCAACGCAAATAATCTCATGAGAAAACGTTAAGACTCACGTGAAACAATTTACAACATGTCTGCCATAGCTTCTGCAACGCTTCATTTACGAACCCATAGGGCACGGATCAATTCCAATAACGTAATTATACTAAAATATGACAAATCTGTTTTTTTTTTCTCCCAGCGAGCTTCTCATCCAAAATCAGGAAGTCACGTCGGCCTTTGGTGATCCGCCGACATGCGACAGCTCTAACTACGTGGAATCAAACTTCAAAACGTCCTTTTGGCACGCGAGTTATATTTACCTGAAATTTTAAAAAGAGAAAATTGCTAAAAACTAACTAAATAACCCACAAGCATCAATTGAGATTTACTTCTAAATAAATCCTCCATTTAATTCAACTGGTACTCAAGCACTATTAAGTTCAATCCCGTCATTTCAACAACACGTGGCTCGGCGTAATTATTTCAAGGAATTTGCAGATCAGAATGTATTTTAAATATTGACAGATATAAAATGATAAAATGTAAATAAACAAGGCCTTGTTCCTTTCACACTGTCTCTAACATTTAGGTTTAAATTCAAATAAAAAATAATTTTATCGACTTTAAAAACCACAAGTCAAAAATCTCCATTTCTTTCCAAGAGCTCCTCCCCGACCGCCCGCTTCCGTCCGAGTGTTTAAGTGGGCCAGTTGTCTCTTTTTATCTCTCTTTTTTTTACGATGACATCTTGCGCCCTTCTGTTTAAACTCATTCCAAGACAATCGATCACCTCTGTTGCTATGCGCCGCGTCTCTGTTAAATCCTAGAAAAAGGAGATGCGCGGGGCGGGGCTACCTGTGCTCGCGGGTGACGCCGCCGGACCTTTTCGCGCACACGCACGCGCGCATCCGCTTTTGTTTTTGTCATTTGAGTGACTCATTTATTTCAAGGTGAACCAGAGACAGATATTATTTAACACAAATATTTATTTTTAAATAGAATAATATATGAACCCCATGAATTTCATTTGTTCGATCTATAAAACGAAAGACATACGAGCAGAAAACGTGTCCGGGGTGATCGCTTCTGACGCTCGTCTTATCGTTTACTCAGGAAATCACAAAATGCTCACAACAGCAAAAGTTTTTCTTTGAAAGAGTTTGCTTATTTTTTGAACTCAACGAAAACCGATATTATTAACAGAATTTAAAAAATATAAGAAAGCATGGTAGACCTTGCTCGAGTCGGTATCGATTTTATCTCTAATCTACATTATCAGGTGCTGCTATCATTTTGCTGGCGTCCTTCTGGATCCCCTCCTCGTACACGTGCCGGCTGTGCATACTGTGCTGCAGCCTGATCTTCATAACTTGCTGCCTGGACCGCGTGCTGGAGCAGCTACCCACCTTCATGCCCAGGATGCCCAACATTGGTGCGTCACCGGAGCTGAGCTCGGGGCCGTGGCCGCTGGTGGTGCTCGGGGGTCGTAGCGATCCCGCGGGACGCGCGGGATTGTGTTATTTGTGAAAAAGAGACATTGTAGTCCATACAACTATTTAATGCTACATTTTAACAATGCTTTTTTGCTAAATTTAATGCTAAATTTTAAAACCTTCATAATTAAGTTTAAATTTAAATTCTCGAAATTAATTCACTAAGATTGAATGACAGATACTGCAGTCTGGAAGTACATGAAGCAGTTTTATAAATCTTTAAAATATTTTAGAAACATATGATTATTGATTTATTTTTCGCATGGAATAAAAATTCACTATTTTTTTAAATCTAATGTTAAATATTTAATGTGATACCATAAAAAAACATTTTTTATGTGCACATCATCAATAACATATAAAATTTTTGACTAATATTTTCTAATCGTTTCCAAACTTTAAAGGCACGCAATATTTAACTTAAATTAACTTGTGGACCGCGCGGGCTATAAATGTCTTTCCTTTATTTGAAACACAAAAACCATAAGACCATTTTGATAGCATATCTTCGTATTTAGTTTAAGCACAAATAGAAATTAGGGAGTAATATCGATATTTATAAAGTTTTAGTGCACAGTGCTCATAAAGCTGCACGCTTTTTGGATCCGTTAGAGTCTATTGATATACGCAGAGTTTTGAATATGGCAACTCTTTAAAAGAATATAAATAAATATCTAACTGTAAAATGATTAATTTAAAAATTTGCGTTTTTCGTTTATATTTTTAGTAAAAGATATAATTATGCACAAATCTCTTAACTTTTAGTGCTGATGTACGTGTGGGCCATGGCTAGCACGTGGGTCTGCATCGTGGTGAGCGTCCTCATCATCAGGGTCACGGGCCAGCTGGGCCCATGCCCCGCGATGAGTCGCCGCCTCAAGGCCGCGCTGGCGAGCCCCGCCGCGGCCGCGCTGGCCCTGCCGAGCCTCGAGGTGAGCCGAGCTTGACGCGCTTACATTGCATATTCCCACATTAATTTCCTTAATTTAAACAAGGAAACGATTAAGTTTTATTTTTATGTACACTCAATATTAAATTATCGATGTTTATTTGAATAAAAAAACGGCAACTTCAAGAAGTGTCAGAGATCTTCTTCGTTGTACTCATATTTATATTTACTTTCGTTCCCTTGCCGGACTTGTTGCTACTTTCAATATGAAAAAATACGATTGAGACCCATCACTGGACGCGCCCCTTGCCGGCCCTTCCCGAGCCCGGCGCGCCTCCGGCCCTACAATCTCGGCCAGAGATTACCAATCTTGCGAGCTCGTCCGAGCCAGATCAGTAAGTGGATTTCTGTTTGACGGAAAACACGCTTGAGGACCGCTGGCTTAAAAAACTTACCAGGGTCGTTGCAGGCCCACAATCTCTTCGCCATTTGGCCATACATACTTGTGGTGTGTGTGTATATATATATATATATATATATATATATATATATATATATATATATATGGTTTTATTGTTTAAAACGTGCGCGCTTGTATCGAGTGGATAATCCAGATAGTTATCAGCAGTGGTCGAGCTCTGACAGCTCTGGTTTGTGAATCGCGAAATTGAATTCTACTAAAAAGCGGGCAGCGCGGCCTCGCGACCGTGTGCGCTGAGCTATTAACAAATGATAATACGAATTATGCACATTTATATTTGCATAAAATAATAGGTCAATTTTCATATATTTTATGCTATAATGTGAAAACGAACAACTGATGATTTACTAAACAAAACACGAAGAGTACCGATGATAATTTTGAATTATTTATAAGAAAATCTTATTTTTAATTCAAACGGGTAAATTATGAAAAAAATAATTAAATAGTCGATTTACACAACAATATGATAAACATATTTTTTTGTGACACTGATTCCAAATATTTGATGGATTGTTCATGGATTCTTGAATGCTGTTCCCGAAGAACTAATTTAAAAAGCCATATTCATATAAATGTGCTATTATTTCAAGCTAGCATGTTTTACATGTGAGTTAACCTGTTGATTATAGTTGCCCAAAATAACGACAGAGTAAAGAAAATAAAAAATATTTTAAAAAAAGATAATGGTGAAGTAATTTAACGCCAATTTTAAAATAGTTTTATAGTTAACGTCTCCGCACCGGAGTGCTCCGCGCCTAGTCGCTCGCGGGTCCCGGGCTAGGATACAAGTGCACCGAATGCTTTTTTTGTAAGTTTTTCAAATTTTGTTTAAATGCATTAATTGTCTTTGAGACCGAGAGAAATGAAAACCATCTTAGAAAAAAATTCTGTAATTTTTCTTGAGCACAACGAGGCAAATATTCGTATAGTTAATATATGGCTGCTGTTCCCTCGCAGCCTTACACTCTGGCGGAGCAGTTCGGTCTCAGCCCCCCCCCCTCCCCCCAGGTAGACTTAGTCCATCCGACAAAAAGATCTCTTTTACAAACGATTATATATATTTTAAATATATTAATTTCCCTGAAACGTTCTTCTTCCAAGGCCGGCCCTGGAGGGCGCTCGAGGGCTGAGAACCAATTTTTCCAGATTTATTTACTCAATAAGTCGCCTTCTTTGACTCCGCTTTGTCCTCTCCGTAGGTGTGGCCTACTATTTGTAAAAATTGGTCTCGCGGACTCTCTCGTGAGGGACGCGGAGAGTTCTTCCTCACAAAGGGTGGAGAACTCTGACCGGACCCGGCGCCACCCTCTCTACTGCGATGGCGCTCTACGCTGAAACTCATTTTTGAGGTTGTCATCTTTGCCAATTGTCAAAATGCGACATAATTACTGGTTTTTTAAATTTTTTGATGCATGCATTAATTTTAAAAAAATAATTAATTACAATCAGATTTTATCGGATAAAAAATATTTTTTTTATTGAGTACATTAAAAAAAGTATTTTAATGTGGACTGCAGTATATTTCTTCCTGTTTTTGTTACGATGCAAATATTATTTATAAGAAATACTATTTTATAAGGATGAAAATAGACCCGAACAAATAATAATGCTTATTACGTGCGATATGAACTCAATTGGTATAAAATAATATAACATTTTAAATAAAAATCAACAAAATAATGCTTAAAATAAAAATACACATTTCACTTCAGAGCGACAATATTTTTTGATATGTTATTTTCATAAAACAACAAAATTTGTAAGGGCTATGCTTACAATAAGGTGCATGGCTGTCCCTGATGCTGCGCACAGGTTGTGGGGCTTCGAACCGACTTTCTATACTTTCCAGCAACGTTCAGATCTGACGCGCGGGGAAAACAAACTATGGAGAAGGCAGACTGTATAGCGCCATATCGAAAGTTTTGAGATTACATTCACCACAACTAAACTGCTAATATGTATATATATATAGTTTTTTTTTTCGTTCTTTTACCTAATCGCTCTCTCAAGGTATATTGGCAAAAAGTAAAATTATCAAGTTTTTTAAAAATTTTATTGTATTATGATTTATAATAAATATAACGAAACATATTGCGAAAACTTCACATGACATATTACCTGATAATATTTTGTTAGAATTGAGCATAAACAAATGTAAAAAAAATATCAATTTGGGCACAATTACTCGAATGATAAAAATTAAGTAAAGGGAATGAAAACTTAAGTCCCCAAAGGGCAGATTTTCCTTTTTGATTTTGTGTTTTTTTGTTTGGCAGAACTAAAATTATTGAAAATGAAAGAATAAGAATGATAGAGAGCAGAGGAGACAGGCGGTCGCTGACAGGCAATTACCAGGAGGCGCGCTCCTTATAAAGGATTCTATGAAATAATAAAGGATGGGCGCCGCGCGGACACATGTCTACTGTCAATAGTTTACTCTCCGGATGGAAATAATTTCACAAATACTTCTCGAGTGATATTTATTATTAGAAAGTCGCGTTCATACGCATAACCTGAAAAATACTTTTGTCGGTTAACTTTACCCAGTTTTATAAACAGTTTTTAAAAATTATGTAAAATATGGATACCTTTAATTTTCAAAATTTTCTATATTTTTCGTGTGATGATTTCAATAAAAAAAAAATAAGTAGTAAAATCCTGTACGAATTCTCTTATAGTTCAGTTTGTCGAGTCGGTGCTGATAACGACCCTCGTATAGAATCCGCACTGATTTAATATTATTTTTGCCTCTTTCACTAAAGTAGTGAACGATTCAGATCAATTTATTTAAAAATAAATAACCAACATTGTAAAATAATAACTATCGAAAAATACAAGAAAATAATTTCAAAATTTTTTTGATGCCTGACATTGCGCCGCGGCGATCTTCTGCGAACCTCAGAGAACTGAGAAAGTGCGAAATCAATTCGTAAATTATAAAACAAAAACCCTTTTTAACGAAGTTTATTTACGCATAGATATTTTTTACGACGGTGTATTTTTTTTGGATTACAAGAGGCCAACCAACGACTATAATTATAGTATTAAATATTTTTGACAGAAACCGCTTAGTAGAATTCCATTTTAATATTTTAAATAAAATACTTAAATGGTTTTTTGGAGGTCCACATATTGTTTTTTTTATTGGTGACCGATTCCGTTAACCTTGACTCAGTTTGATAATGTCAACGTGAAAGGTTGACGAAGCCGGTCACCAATAATAATCTATACGTGGAAAAATCACTCAAGTATTTTACTTATTTAAAATATTAAAATGGAATTCCATCAAGTACTCTTAGTCAAAAATATTGAATTTCTCATAAGGTTCACAACAAAAGCAATAGCCGGGTGGCCGTGACCCCCGCAGGAAGTCTTAGCTTGATTTATCGTCACTTCCCTTGCGCGGCGCAAGGAAGGAATGCCCGCCCGGCACGCGAGGATACAGGTTCGATGCAAACCGGATATCCTTTCTGGCAAAAGTGTTAATTTTGAACAAATAGCCCGGGAAGTGAGTGGTCTCTTCGCATCACGCATCCTACAGCTTAACGGCTTCTGGTGAACAAATATTCATTTATTCACGTTATTTATTGCATTTAAAAATTTAGAGAGGATGCATAGTATCAGGAATCGTATTTTAGTCTGTGCGTTAAAAATAATGTAATAAGATGTGCATTACGATCTTGGCATTTCTAGCCTCGTGAATTTATTATATATATATTTAAACTCTAATAAGTTTTTAACTACTCGAAAATTATTTTAGTTTTAATGTCGAAATTATTATGTATCAATTATTGTTCAACTCGATTTACTACCCGAGAAAAAAATTCATGAACATTTTATATTACACAAGTGAAAAAAAAAAATTATATCACACAAAAAAATGTGAGATACTGGTTTATAGAACAGTACTGCAAAAAACTTGAGGAATGTAATATTCTCTGTATCTTTGTAAACAATAAATAGGTTCATAACTAAGTATTTTAAGCATATTTAATCTTCTATATAAAAATATTCTTCAACTAATTAAGACTTTAACTAGTGTATTTTATTTGACGCAAAACCGTAACAGTATAATCTAAAAAAAAAAATCTTTGAAGCAAAGTTTATCCAAGTATTAATAATCTTATAGAAAGTTCTAAAATCGCAGTACTCCTAAAAATTAAAGGCCTGCAAGAGCAATAGGTAAAGGAGTCGAAGTAGGCTGTGTGGATATTAAGTTATATATTATGATATTAACATACATTTTATAGAAAACCTATATCATATATTTTATCTTGAAGACACTTATAAATTTTTCAATTTTAAATATAATTCAGATAAGATACCAAACTCAAAAGTTAGCTAAAGTAAGAAGACGTGCTGGCGCCTAGCCGAGGGCGGTGGACAGTCCGGACCTGGAGTTTGATATCTTCATAAATAAAACGGTGCCGAGTTTTTTGCAAAATACAGAAAGTACCTAAGTTCGCGTGAATCTATTATATAAATTACTTATGTGCCCGACCCCTGCTATACGGAGGTCTGCTTCTCCGCAGGTAGGGGTGCGTATCAGTTGTTCGGGGCTAAAAACTATTCCAATAAGTGAGAGGAGAGGGCCGGCCCGGAGGGAGGGGAGGGGGGCGAGGGGGCCTCCGGGGGGGGGGGGGGGAGGACTCGGCACGGTTTATTTAAAAGAAGATTCTTATTTGTTGAAATTCCCAATTCCACAGTAAACGTATTTGACTGGATGTTTTAAATGTTGACATCGTTTAATCATATCGGTAGTAACGGGCTTTGCAATTCACTCCTGGCTATCTCGGCTGGACACTCTTTTTGCTTACTGTGACACTGTTACTATAATCATGCATCCCTAAAGGAAGTGCTTGCTTTTATACATACCCAGTGTAAGCCTAGCTGCAATCTCGTTACCCGTAACTAAAATATATTACTAGATTTAATAAAACTAGTCCTTTTTTTCCAATATTGTTTTGGTTTGTATAAATTTGCTTTATGAATTAAATTTTCAATTTAAAATGCACATAAAAAATAAGAAACTAACGGAATTTCTCAGTGAAATTTAAAGTATGAAATTATATATTTTAAAAAGTCGTAAATAAAAACCTAAGTACGTTCCTTAAGTTGAGAAAAAACCAGGGCATGAGAAGGTTTTCCCCTAAAAGAAACGGAAAGGAAGGGAAAACATCCGGTGAATAATGGGAAAGGTCCTCGACACACTGGCAATACAGCCCAGAGTGTAAACACCGGAGCCTGGCAACACTCCTGGAGAATGATTTTCTTCCAAGACAGATTGAAAACAGTCTCCCTTTATTGACCCATCACAGAATAGCTCCATTCTAAATATAAATACTACTCAGGGAAAATGTTTTCCAATTGATAGATTGCTGTCTTGGATGTATTTATTTTTTTTTTTATAAAAAAATCACCGTATCTGACATATCTTGATAGATGCAGATTCTTTGGATCATAAAAAGATAATATGATTATACATATCTTATAAAAATAAATTCAAGCTTTAAATTAAAAATAAAATAATATTATTACTAATATGATTAGGCACATTAGTTCACGCATAGAAGATGATTAAATAAATTCTCAGAAAAATATCATCGCAATTTGTGTGGGATTTGAACCCACATCCCCAGGCTAACATGATAACATATTTTTCTGAGAATTTCTTTAATCATTTTAGTAATAATATAATAAACCCGTAATAGGTAATAAATACGCACTTGATTGAAGTTCAATCCAAAAAATAGACATACAAATAAAATAATAAATTCCTAAATGTGTCCTAAATTTAGATAATAGTTTCCCAAACTATTTTGTCCCGTCGACCCCTTGTTGAGTTTTCCTGTTTTTTGTCGAGTTTTCCTGTTTTTTGTCGACCCCCTGCCTTGCTAATATTGAATTTTTACAAATTCACCAACATCAAACATATTTTTGATATCTTATATACTCGTAGAACAACTCACTTTCATAGGGTTTACTGTATAGTGGGTTTAAAAATAATAAAGTTAAAATACATGTAAAGTTAATTATACCTTTATTAATTAAAAACACACAAAATGAAAATATAGTAACATTCAGAAAATCAATATTTTTGACAGAGAATACTTGGTGGAATTTCATTTTAATATCTTAAATAGAATAAAATACATTAATCAAAAACATACAAAATACTTCTACGGTTCAGGGCTTCGATTCGTCACAAACTACATAGGTACAATCTGTGTTCGGTGCATTATGACATTTACGAAATGTCTAAATATTGATGATGACCTGCTTAAATGGGATCCACTCTCGTAGACCCCCATTTATAGTTCATGGACCCCCAATTTTATTTTTCGTTGTCATAGACCCCTTGCAGGGCAAAATCGACCCCTGGGGTCGATATTGACCACTTTGGGAACCTCTGATTTAGATAATCAATTCTCACAAAAAAACGACTAAAAAAGTCCTTGACATTTCGTTCGTTCGACGTGTGGCTTGAATATCTATTATAATAATAGCCATTGTGTGTTTGTGTGTTTGTATGTTTGTATGTGTGTATGTTTCGTTTTTCCGTTCTGTATAGAATATCTTAAAAGATACAACGCTGATTTTTTGCACATAAGTTAAGTAAATTTTTCCGCAGCTATGTGCCGAATTTCAAGACGATAGGATAATATTTTCATTCATAAACTTTAAAATATGCTTTAGCGAATTTCAATATGTACGAATTATATTTTACAAAAAAAACAAATTTTAGACGCATCGTTCATCAAATACGTCATTTTATGACGGGCTACATTGCTAGTCTAATATATATAATAGCCATTGTGTGTTTGTATGTGTGTATGTTTCGATTTTTGGTTTTCTATAGAATATCTTAAAAGATACAACGCTGATTTTTTGCACATAAGTTAAGTAAATTTTTCCGCAGCTATGTGCTGAATTTCAAGACGATAGGATAAACTATAAAATAAAATATGCTTTAGCGAGATAAAATAAAATATGCTTTAAAACATAAACTATAAAATATGCTTTAGCGAGTTTCAATATGTACGAATTATAGGATTCAGTTCTTCGCCGCAAGAATTTCAAATTTAGAACTTTTACAAAAAAATACATTTCCAGTTTGTCAGTTTGACACAAGTGCCATTTCTATTTTTTTTATCGAAATTGCATTAGAAATTATGAACCACATCATTAAGGCAGTTGCTCAGTGCATTACCTGGCGAAATCGTGTCATTTAATTGTCACTTTATTTTTCTATATCGAAATGATTAAGATAATTATTTTTTTTCCGATTGAATTGTAGGAATTTGGAGATTCATCTGGCCCATTTTACAAGAGTCCTAAACATTTAAAAGTTTTTTTTTAAATTGAAATTAAAAGATTAAATATAAACCATGTGCGCCATATTATTTTAAAAAATGACACGATTGGGCTGTCTCTGGTGTCTGGTTGGCACACCAGAGGGCAGTCCATTACCTGGCGAAATCGTGTCATTTAATTAATTTAATTGTCACTTTATTTTGCTATATCGAAAGTTGATTTTTTTACACAGTATTGAAAAAACTATAAATTATATTTATCTAATTTTTATTATTTAATTAACGTCCATTTTTAGGGTAAAATAAAATCTTAAATATGTTGAAAAATTGGTTAAAATGACGACTTTTCAAAACCAAAGTTTGTTAAAGATTTTTTTTTTTAATTTTAAAATTTATAAGACGCACATGGTTTATATTTAATCTTTTAATTCCAAAAAAGAAAAAAAGACTTTTAAATGTTTAGGATTCTTGGAAAATGTACCAGACGAATCTCCAAATTCCTACATTTTAATCGGAAAAACACATATTTATCATATTAATAGTATATTTATAAGAAATAAAAATATATTGTGTTCAGAAGAAGGGATGTACCAAACTTTTTACATTTAAATCTTATTGATTGGTGCAGTCGATTTTTCGCAAAACGGACTAGAAAATGATCAAAAAAAACTCGATTATGGGACCTAGACCCTTAATAACTCAAAATAACACCGTCTACGCACAGAAAACCTAATTCAACAAGAATTTCACAATTGAACGTGATAAAGACTGCATCAAATAAAGAACAGTGCAGTGAAAAGTGATGCGTTGTTTGTGACACGAAATGTGACATAAATGTCAAGCAATGAGTTGGAAGGAAAACGTGAGCAGCGTCTTCTTAAAATTCGAGTACGCGCATCGACCTCAAGACAAAAAGAAACTGATGCACAGCGAACGCTGCGTTTGTCTTCGGATTAATTAGTGTGACCTGTCGATTCTGCAATGCTTTACATTATCAAGCAGAAAACCCATCAGATGGAAAGTTCAACGATTACTGTCACAAAAGTAAAGTGAAACTACCAGCAAGGCCTATTTCCCCAGTATATTTAAAGGATATTTATAATGGAAATTTCAAGAGAAAAATAAGATCATACGATAACAGTATATCTTCTGCATCAATGGGAGCTAAATTAAAAGTGGGCCACTCTGCTTCATAGTTCAAGGCCAAGGTATATCACAGAACTTCGCACCTTCATCCAACTGATGGTACAAAATTAAAGCATTATTCATCTTATTATTGTAAGCATTGTTCATCGAATGCGCGTCATTCTGTGACGGGCTACATTTCTAGTACTATAATAATATTAAATATACAATAAGCCTGTATGGGTGAAAAATTCAAATAATTAAAAAATATTTTTTATTGACGGAGAGTCTTTTTTCTTTTACTCTTTCAGTAAAATAAAAATAAAAGCGTGCGACATACCGCCATTTCTAGGTAAAGTGGCTGTGCCCAACATGTAACGCGATCGTGTAAAAAACAACGTATGTTTTATAAAAAAATACAGTTATTTTATACTCAAAAATATATTATTATAAAAAAAAATACATTACCTCGATTCGAACCAACAACATCATTTTTAGACTGACGATTATAAAAAACCATTCCTAACAGGAATGTCTCATTAAAATTATTTATATAAATTATATAATATATAGAGTTAGCTTAGTACTAATTTGCTCTAAAATTATTTTTTAGAAAAAAAATAAGATGAAATCATGATTACTTTATTAAATTTCATTAAAATAACCATAAGATTAAATTATTTGAGAATTTTTATTTATTTAAAAGGAGATATTTCAATATAAAGGTATTATTTGATTTATTGGAGTTAATTGGTATACATTTCGCATGATATTTAAATCAACCATAGGCAATATTTAGTTAGTTTAATCAAGGACGGTAACAAATGGTCATTCACTTCTTAGCATATCGAGCAGCAGGCTAACGCGCTGAGCGACACGAATAAACCATTTGGCAGACAATAAATGAAGTGGAGTTTTGCTGGATTGAAGGCAGACTGTCCAGACCGCTCTCGAGCGACTGGCGCGAGAGTGACGCGTTTTATTTTTGTTGTATGACCAGTCGTATATTTGTGTGACTTCATTTTTACGTGTAAATTGTTTCATCGGTGCAGGATAGCCAAACGCGAGGCTTTAGAGATGTGAATTGATTTAAAATAAACTAAATTAAAATTAAAATTATTCAATTACTGTTAACCAAAATAAAACAGAAAAAAATTATGCGTAAAAAGAACTTATGCGAAAAGATGAGGAGTCTTCGATTGTCTAAAAACATCTTGTATGTATTTTTTATTTCGTTTCATTATCCTGACTGGTGGATTTTTCAATTTTACGTACTTTTGAAAACAGTATAAATAAATGATCTCTTGGTTTTATTTATTCAAAATAAAAGCAATAGAAAAAATAAATTATACTTTGCTACATTTTTTTAAAAATTAACATTTAATTTCAACATATAAATAATTCCGATTATGATTTCACTTCAAAAGCATAAAAATGAAGGCCGTCAGATCTCGAAACAAACCGCCATTGTCCGCAAGGCTTTGTGCCCTGACAGCCTAATCTGTAGCCCTGTCTGAGCACACAAACATACAGCCTCCTGCATAATTAAATACAGCCTTCAAACGAGCCACTGTCATTCCGCCCACTGTGCGTTACATTATTTATCGCCGCAAACGAGAACATGTCAATCATATCCTCGGAAGCCTCGGTTATTTATTCATTAAACGCCATCTTAACCCCCGGGAGTGTTCTCTGCAAGATGTATTAGCTATGTCATAAGGCGGCGCGCAAATCTCAAATCGACGGTGTCGCCTAGACAGAAGCCGTGCCGTGATATTTCAGGGCCAGACTCGGGCTCCAGGCCCAGTGCCCGTTTCAATTTTGCTTCTGCTTCCAATGTTTTCGCTGTATTTAAATGGACCAATTCTCAATGTCGAATATTTAAAAATCTACTCTTTCCAAACACACTAGTCAATTGCGTTTTATTACATTTTCAAGTTATTTATTAAAAAACCAAATGAGACGGGAATTTAAAAAACTTGAAAAATAACATATTCACTTCACTTACTCGACGGCGTGATTAGTCGTGATTGGTCGTGATTAGTCGTGACACGTGCCCCGCGCGGCGCGGTCTGCCTCGCCGCGAGCAATTAAACGCATTTTTAACCGATTAAACTTTAATCCAAATAGGCGCATGAGCTGATGACATTTTTTTTAAATAGCCGTCAGGTTTCAGTGAAAAAAATATTTCACACATGAGCTCCGCGTATGGTAGAGGTCGCTACAAACGACTATAGCCTCCCTAGGAGGATGCACTTCAGCCTGACTTCTCTCACATCTTTCAGAGACTGAACAAACGAAGAATCGCTCCCCAGACGTCTTCTTCTCCGGACGATATTCTAAAAATATATTTTATGTTTATTTTTTTGTTTTTAGTTTATATAATTTTTTAAGATTATACAAAAAGAACACAACTTACTTATTAAAAAAGACATTTAAATTTAAAGATAACGCCACAACCATTTTTACGATTTTTTATATAGAAAAACTACAAACGGTAATGAACAAACGAAACAAGAGTCTCACCCTTTTATTTAATATGTATCTTGTAACTTTTGTCTGAAAACACCATCATGAGATAGTGTTGACGCTTAGATACAAATGAAGTAATAAATATGTTTCTTCCAGAACTGACCATCTATTATTTGACTGGCGATATGTAATATATATTATAAATAGATGACATATTTTGTCACATTGATATTAGTGCCACCTTAAAGATGGTGGAGTTGGGCGGACAATTCTGAAAAATCTGAACAGAGCGAAGTTCAAATTTAATAAAAAAAATAAACATTGCTATTCATTTCACATCGGGGGAGGAGGGGGCGCCGCCTCTGGCCGGGGTGCATTTCTTTAGTATTTTCAGGATTTAGTGTATTTATGGAACTTTCGTTTATGATAAGATTTTCTGTGCTCATTGATTTGTGTGCCATTTGGAAAATTAAAACTCTGAGCAGATTCTCCATGGGATGATAGGAATCATTATGGAATAACTTTTTAGCATCATATACCTGAAATATTGATTACAACGTCGTCAACATAAATATGCTTTGACCTTTTAAGTTTCTTACATTTTGTTGTGTATTTTTCTTATGGTTTCTACACTTCCCAGTTGTGCTGAAAAAAATTACACAGTAAAACTATTTTATAGCTGGAATAAAAATAAGAGAACTTCAGTATATAGGTGTCGTTGACCTCAATGGCAGTTCGGCAGTTGCTGCATCGCATCGTTCAGGGGGATTATCTGCGTTGAGCTGACAAGGCCACGCATCACGATATCAAACTAGATATTTGCTCGTATTATGACAAAAAATATTCATTTCATGAGTGAATCTTCGAACGACCTTATGGACATATTGTACATACTTGGCATCATTATACAATAATTCTGTTCATTATGATTATTGTTGAGTGATGCACGCGGGCTTACTGGATGCAGAATATGTATTCAGGTATTATTATTTGGTACTAAAAACAAATGTGAAAAAATACATTTTTTAGATTTTCTCGTAGTTTCATGGGTGAATCAATCATGTAAAACATATTGAAAATATAATAACACTTTTACATAAATGATTAGGCGATTGTTATAAAATTGTACCTTTATTATACTACTGCTCAAAATGACCATAATTTTCCTATTGCCAAAATACGCCAGAAGTCAAAAAATAACAATTGCACATTTTTCAAAATAAAATTCTGTGACGGAATTTTATCGCTTTTTTACTGTCAGTAATCGACGAACGCTATAATTTTTCCATGCGCGTTTATTGAATCGACGGCCGACGCCAGCGATGTGAAGTGACACCAGGTGACGCCGGGTGACGCCGGGTGACGCCGGGTGACGCCGGGTGACGCCGGGCGGACTCCTATCGAGTCTACAAACACAGCTTGGGAAGGGTTACGGTGGAATGCGTTTCATGTGCATTTGTATTTTTTTACCAAATGCTTTATTAGAAGCTTGTAACTCCTACGGTGAAAAATGTCAATTTTCAAAAAAGGGTCAGCATAAATATTTGTTATTTTTAAAGCTGTATGTTGAATTATTATTTCCCATTTTGTACCAAATAAATATATGTATACATCCAAATGATCAAAGGTAGCTTTTATAAAATTGAAAATCTCCTTTTGCTCAATTCGGAGCCGCGTGCGTCTGTGTTGCAGCGCGGGGAGCCCTACCGCGGCCTGCAGGAGGAGCCCGCCGAGCCCGCCGAGCCTGCCCACCTCGCCCACCACGCCCACCACGCCCACCACGCCCACCACGCCCACCACGCCGACCCCGAGAGGCCGTACTGGGTCGCGCTGGGGGTGGCGGTGGACAGGATCCAGTTTGCAGTTCTTCTCATCGTGCATGGAAGATTGCTCTTTGTTGAATTTTAAAACTTTCATTATTGAAGAAAAATAATCGTGAATTAGATTTGAAATTGGTTATAATAATTTTTGTACTGTTTATGCAAAAAAAACTTTGCAATCCTTGCAATACTTCTGCATAACGTATCACTAAATAGATTCATATATTATACATTGTCAAAAAATTTGCACAAAAACATACAAATAGTATTTTCTAGTACATATTATTACAAATTCCAAGTGTGATGAATATATTATTTACTTAAATATCGAGCGTATCAAATTTCTTGACGTGATGGTTTTAATCATTTTGAATAAAATTTAATTGAAGCGTCTATTCAAGTTTCTTCTTCGTAGGATGTCAACAATCCTCCAAAGCCGTCGATTTTAAGCGACCATTGCTAATTTGCATATTTTCTCTAAAGCGCCCGATTGACACAAACGGGTAAGTTTGGTAATTTTTTTGAAGTGCAGCATTCATTTTACCCGAAAAATCCTGATTGTATTTAACAATTATTGGGCCTCGGGCATTGTTAGGTGAGTGTGTATGATCATTGTGTTCTGACACCCCGACAGTTGAGGAACGGATAATGGTCTCCATTGCGCGGGCCCTCCCGACACCTCCACTCTCGCAGTAATGAAATTATTGAGAATTTAAATAAACGATTCATTCTAAATGATGAAAAGAAAATTTAAAAAAAATAACGACCAACCATGCTACGACCCGACACCCCAACAGTGTCGTGACAGTACTTTCAGGGGGTTTTTCTAGTCGTTTCATATATCAATTTATAACCTGAATATTGCATAATCTGTATTTGATAAAGAAATTTACAAATTTAATACACGCTGAGGATGCAAGATTCGTTTAGGAAATAATTCATTTTTAAGGATTGCAGGCAATTCAATGCCAAACTTGATAAATTACACATAAATATTAATACGAAAGCACCTAACAAAATGAAAATATTTTCTAAACACACCGTACGTTTTTAAACAGCATTGTAATTTTATTTTTTTTATTATTTAGTTGAAAAAGTTTTACTCCCGATAAGAGATTTAATAATTCAGTTTTATAAATAATTTATATTGGTGACCAGTTTCGCCAACCTTTTAAGTTGGCATTATCAAATTGAGTTCTATTGATGGTATTATCAGTTTGGTGATACCAACGTGAAAGGTTGGCAAAACCGGTCACCAATAAAAATTAACAAATGGAAAAATCACTCAAGTATTAAAATGGAATTTCATTAAGTACTCTCTGTCAAAAATATTGATTAGTAAATAACTTTTATTTATATTTTTCTCTTGATGGTCCAGTATCACTTTAATGACGACTCGGTTACCAAAGCTTGACGGACCTTTACCCCTATAGCACGAGGCCACCAATAACGTCCACTTGTACCCATAAACTTAAACGCCATCAAAATTAAATTTCAATAAAATTTACAATTTAAAAAGGAAACTATACAATGTAAAATGAGAAAAATAAACCAAGCAGACATAACGTAATGAAGAACACGTCTATCTTGTACTGTGTTTATTATAAGACTGGCGAAGTATGGGAATGTAACATAGGTCCTCGCAACATAATGCTACCTACGTTACACCCTCATACTTATTTCAAAATAATTTTTACATTGCAAGTCATTTACAAAATTACAACATTATACAGTGTTCTACAAATATTATTTTACATTGCAAGTAATTTACAAAATCACAACATTAAACAGTGTTATATAATTATTATCCAACGGTCCTGTCTTCTCTCCACACATCGCTCGCTACACCTCATTTTTTTCTTTCCTTGTCCAATCTACATTTTCGCAACGGGCGAGCTCGGGGGGTAGTAGGTCGGGGCAACTCGAGTTGCCCGTCCGGTGAAGCCGGAACGGCACTTTCCCGCCCCGGCTGGTCCGCCGAGCCTAACGGCGACCCTCCCTCGCCCGCCGGCAGCCCCGACTGCCCCTCCTCCACCGATCCCATCGGTGACTCCGAGAGGCCGTTCTGAGAATTCGCCCCGGCTCCGGAAGTCGCAAGCGACAATCTCGTACTCGACCGCCTACGCACTTGATCGATATGCCTTTGAACTATTTCCCCGCCTTTGCCGGCTACTTTGTAATTGCTCCCCCCTACTTCCTCCATGACCCTACCTGGGACCCATTTCTCCCCTTTTAAATATTGGCGATACCACACCTCCCCGCTCACACTCCTACTGACTCCCGCCGCCGCTTCTTGCTGGCGCTGTTGAGCTCTTCGCACTTGCTTTTCCCTGTCCGGTTTTATCGTGTCCAAACGAGTCCTGATACGTCTTCCCAAAAGAAGCATAGCCGGGCTCTCCCCCGTGGTCGAGTGTTCCACGTTCCTATAATAAGCCAAAAATGCCCACAGCGCGCGATCCACATTCGTTTTTTCTCGTACCGCTTTTTTTATCACTTTTTTTAACGTGCGCACGGCATTTTCCGCCAACCCATTTGAAGACGGGTGATAGGGAGCTGTAAAGATGTGCTCTATGCCGTGGTACTTTGTAAAATGGTCAAACTCCCTCGATGCAAACTGCGTCCCATTGTCGCTGACCAGTTGCTTGGGCGATCCCCACCTGCTGAACAACTCGCTCAATCTATCCGTCAAGTTACCGGCCGTGGTATTAGCGACGTTGAAGATTTCGACCCACTTGGACATCGCGTCTACTACCACCAGATACGTTTTCCCTCCGATGGGACCTAGGTAGTCGAGGTGCAGCCGCGTCCACGGTCGGCCCGGCCACGACCACATGCGCGGCGCCTGGCGCGGCGGCGCGTCCGCCTGCTCCGCGCAGACCGCACACGCGCGGCACACCCTCTCCACTGCCTCGTCGACGCCGGCCCACCAAACGTAACTCCGGGCCAACCCTTTCGATTTGACTATTCCCATATGCGGTTCGTGAAGCATAGCCAGTACTCTATCCTTGCATTTTTCCGGGACTACTAACCTATGGCCCCACATGACACAACCTAATTCCTCGTACAACTCGTTCTTTCTATTATAGTAAGGTTGTAAACTTTTAATTTCACACTGTGTCGGCCAGCCGTCGCGAATGTAACTCAACACCTTTGACAGTAATGGATCTCGCGACGTTTCCCGTTTGATATCATTATAGTCTAATAATAATGCCTGCTGTGCAAAATGTAAATACGTTTGTTCCGGCGGTGACATTTTATTCTCGGTGCACGAAAGGGGTAATCGCGATAGGCCGTCGGCCCCGTTCTCATCTGTGCGGACGTACTCGATGTCGAACGAGTAAGCCGATAAGATTATAGCCCACCGCTGCATCCGACTCGCTACCATGGTCGGTATGCCCGTGTTTGGGCCAAATATCGATACCAAGGGTTTATGATCGGTGCGTAGTGTGAAATGTCGCCCGTATAGGTATTGATGGAATTTGTTTACGCTAAAAATAATGGCCAACGCCTCCCGGTGTATCTGCGAGTAGTTTTTCTCCGCCTCGCTCAGCGTTCGCGATATGTACGCCACCGGGTGATCGCCGCGCCCGTCGGCGCCGGGCTGCGAGAGCACCCCCGCGATCCCGCGCCCGCTCGCGTCACACGTCACCACTAAGGGTGCCTTAGGGTTATAATGCGCCAGCACTTCGGCGCTAGATAATAATGATTTAATTTTAATAAATGAACGTTCGCATTCTCGTGACCAAAACCATTGCTTTTCTTTTTTTAGTAGTTCATATAACGGCACTAAGATCCCGCTCATCTTCCTTATAAATTTACCGTAGAAATTAATAATTCCCAAGAATGACCGAAGCTCCGTCACGTTGGTGGGCCTCGGTACCCCCACTATCGCTTCGATCTTGGACGGGTCTGTCTTTATACCCTCCTTTCCGATGATATATCCCAAATATTTGACCTCCTCGACCAAAAATATGCACTTGGTGCTTTTCAACTTCAACCCTGCTTTTTGCAGCCTACTAAACACCGCCTCCAACGCTGCCAGATGCTCCTGTTTGTTTTTTCCTGCTATGATTACGTCGTCTAAGAAAATTTCAATGTTGGGGATATTCTTTAGTACATTGCACATTATGCGTTGAAAGATTCCCGGACTCGATGCTAATCCATACACTAACCTATTGTACCTGAATAGCCCCCGGTGGGTATTTATGACCGTATATTTTTTTGTCTCGTCTAATTCGATTTGATTGTAGGCTTGGGAAAGGTCTATTTTAGAGAAATAACACGCTCCACTTAATTTAACCATAAGATCGTCTATTTTAGGCAAAGGATATCGATCAATTACTAATGCGGGATTTACCGTAGCCTTGAAGTCGGCGCAAATTCTCAGCGACCCGTCGGCTTTATTCACCGGCACTAGCGGCGAGGCCCAGTCGGAACAGTCGACGGGCTCGATGACGCCGCCGCGCAGCATGTCGTCCAGGCCGGCGTCGATCCGCTCGAGCAGCGCATACGGCACCGGCCGCGCGCGCTGGAACACCGGCGCCGCGCCCGCGCGCACTCTCAGCGTCGCCCGTCCGCCCGTATACCTCCCGAGCTCGCCGTCGAACAGCTCCTTATATCTGGAACACAAATATTTTATTTCATCCGATATCTTTGTCGGATTCTGTGACACGCTGTGGCAGTTGGTAAACTTGGGTATACAAATTTTTAGTTCCGTCAGCCACTGCCTACCTAGCAGCGCTGTCGTACCCCCGTCTATAACGAACAGGTCCAAACGCTCGGTCCTTCCTCCGTAGCTGACCATCGGCTTGATCACTCCTACCGGTTTAATTTTTTTCCCGTTGTAACATTTTAACACTAGATCGCTCGGTTCGAGCGGATTATTACTTAAAAAGTTACGATAAGTTTCACTATTTATGCACGATACCGCCGTACCGGTATCTACCTCCATCTGTATGAATTTTTTATCAACTTTTACTGACAAACTCACCGGCTGATAATCGTTCAAACAAAGATGATGGAATTCTTCCGTGTCATCCCCGCTCTGGTCCGAGTTCTCCCTCTTTGCCGTGTCGCCGTAGTGTAGCCGTGCGCGTCCCCTTTCGGGACGAACTGCCGCCTCCCGCCCGCGGCACACTCTCTGCAGATGCCCCGCTCTCTTGCACCCGTGGCACACGTATTCCCGATACTGACAAATGGAGTAGTCGTGATACACCGAACCGCAGCCGGTGCACGGTCGGCCGGTCGAAGGTCGCCTCTCCTGAGTCCCGCGCCCGTAACCGCGCCCGTAGCCGCGCCCGGAGCCGCGCCCGGAGCCGGAGCCGGGGCGGGCCCTCGCGGGCTCGCGGCCTGGCCGCATGGCGTGCACCGCTGCTGCGTCGCTGGTTCCCGCGCCGCTGCTCCCGATGCCCGACCCGGCCTCCACCGCGGCCGCGTCCCGTTCTGCCGCCTCCAAGGAAGTCGCAATTTTTACCGCCGATGCAAAAGTTAATGCGACGCCGTCCTCTGCGAATAACCGCTGTCTTATGACTTCACTTCTCACTCCGCATACAAACTGGTCACGAAGATTCTCATTTAAATTGCTTCCAAATGCGCAACTACGTGCGAGCCGTTTCAATTCCACAACGAAGACCGCGATCTTCTCCTCGTTTGCCTGTCCGTACTTCCGGAATCGGTGCCTCTCGGCCATTAGAGAGGGTGTCGGTTGGAAATGCTCTCGCAATAACCTTACCGCGGCATCATAAGTCAGTGCAGACGGTTCTTCGGGGCTCGCTAAGTCCACCAACACTTCATACGGCCCGTCTCCCATGACTGCAATCAGCGTGTGCAGTTTCATGTCGTCCTTGACCCCGTTCACTCTAAAATAGCTCTCGAGTCGGTCCACATAAGATGACCACATTCCCCTACTTTCCTCGAATTCACTTAGTTTACCCAATGACATGCTGGCGATCAGTTTTCGGCGATTCTAACAATCAAAATATGCACTTCCTAATCGGGTCTTTTTTTTTTTTTTTTTTTTTTTATCTCGTCGCCATTGTAACGTAATGAAGAACACGTCTATCTTGTACTGTGTTTATTATAAGACTGGCGAAGTATGGGAATGTAACATAGGTCCTCGCAACATAATGCTACCTACGTTACACATATCATAATTCAAACCCTCTCGAGAGCAGAGCGCATATAATTTTGTATTTGCCGTCGTACAATATTTGGAGAGTCGGGTTGGATATAAACTCGGTGCAGCGCGAGATGCAACAGTCAGTGTAGCTCCCGGAAGGGCGGAGCCCGGCAGCCCCGGAGCCCCGCAGCCCCGCAGCCCCGGAGTCCCGCAGCCCCGGAGCCCCGCAGCCCCGCAGCCCCGCAGCCCCGGAGTCCCGCAGCCCCGGAGCCCCGCAGCCCTGGAGCCCCGCAGAGCCGCGCAGGCTATAAGTCGTCACAGTGCAAATTAGGCCCGCTCCGTTTTTGCGACTGCCTCATTTGCTTCTGGGTGAATTGTAAACTTAAGCGATCCATCGACAGGGAAAGAGCTTTCCAGATTTGCCGCATTTAATCCCATAAAATAATGTCCGATAATAAGAAAGTAGTATCATTTTCTTGAAAGAAATTTATTATAGCAACAAAATAAAAACATAAAAGTTATATCCAATAACTAGAATGAAATGTCTAGTGGCAAGAATGCACTATTACTACTTTTGATGTTTTCGAAGATTTTTCTGGTGTGAAGAATTGAATTGAAGACCTGGTACTTAAATAATTTTTATTTTAGCAAATGAGCTGCAAGCAAAAATACTGACCATTATTTATCTTTTTTCTTGAATGTCGATTGGACGAGTCCGCGCGGAGCGAGCGAGAGAAGGGAAAGGGAGGAGGGGAAGGGGGGGGGGGGCGATAAAAGGACGAAAATTGGTTTTGGGGTAAAAAGTGACAAAGCGGTCCGCACAATAAAACTGAGTGGATTAGATAAGGGCTCGACAACCTTATCTAATCTCACAACCGCACTCCGATCTATTGTGGAAAAATATACACCGCAAATACAATCACAATGCCCATCGCTGGTGAAAATAACAATCATCACGAAATCGAAGAAATCTTAACTCTGTTGATGATTTGAGCTCAACCATTGATTCAAAAACATTATCACTTTCACTAAAAAACATTTATTTCTATAAAATAATGCTATTAACATGAAAAGTTTTTGTCTGATAGATCAGCTATTTTCAATGTCAAACTTCTGACCCATCAGGCGACACCATTTGGAGTTTCTTCCATCAAAGAGAATTATTTTTAGTAACGCGAAGTAACAAAAAACTATGCAAGAACAACAATAAATTTGGACATTTTATTGACTATAAGTATAATACGTACATTATAGCCGTGACGCGGCTTCAAACAGCGTTTGTTGAGACTAATAAAGGAAAACCACGAGAAAACTGTGTTTCATAGAGAGAAATTTTGTATAAATCTAGCTGCTTTGATTTTTGGTAAAAATAACAAAAAGCAAAATAAAATTATACTCTGCTATTTCATATTAAAGACCCTATTTTTGGTATGTAAATTGATTGCGAAGCAAATTTTCAAATGAGTCAAATATTTTTTTTGTAAAGAATATTTATTAAGAAAATATATCAGCAAATAATTCAGTTTGGAAGCTGGTCCGAGGTAATGTTTTAATTCATCATAAAAGAGAGTGGCGGGAAAACAAACAAAAAATAGTTCCCCGATAAAGAAATCGGTGCACCGGAGAGACGGATGGCCGACAGCCCCTCCTCATGGCCGGAGCTCGCGGGGGCGGCTCCCTCCCTCTACACCACCTACTTAATCTGCATTGACTTTTAAAAACTGTTCCATTACAACGATGGAAAAAATACTTTTTATGTGGATTACTTTTCTCTTGGGAATTGTGCTGCGTTCTGATATGATATTTATGACATTTCGATCTTCCATAGAATTTTCGGATAATCATTGAAGATGACCCCAGTACGGTCGAAACATCAGAAACATCAAATTTATCATCAGCACAACTAAGAGCATTGCGAACCTAAAAAAAAAATGGCTTCGAGGATGTCTCGATGTTTGCAAAAACTACGCTATTATGGTTTTTGTTAATCAATGGGGAAAAAAAAAATCCTTTTGTTTAGTGTCATGGTGTGTTTGTCTCGGTGGATTGTGAACTTTAGGTCGGGTCTTTGACCACTGAAGAAATATGGTCAAATATATATATTTTTTTATATTTGAAAAACTATCACCAAAACCAAATTTGATACCACAAAATATAAATATCAAGCTACTTTAAGTTTGTGGTTCCTGAAGGTAATGCTTATTGTTGAAGCTGCGCCCGCCGAGCCCAGAGGCAGTGAGCTCACGGAAACCATTCCCGCAATACCCGCATCGCAATGTTGTCACTAGAAAATCTAAATTTTTGTCGTTGTATGTTTAGTAAACAAAAACGCCCACCTTCGTTGAAAAATTTATCAAAAAGTGTACAGTGCAACATTTGAATGCACTCCGGGACAAGTAATCGTACTCTAGTAACATGTCAAATACTAAGTGCAGCGATAATTCACATCTGCAGTGACAGCCGAGACCACACGACTGTCAATTAAATATGTTTGTGAACTGTCTTCAGCACTTTAGCGATCAACCCATAAATAGCTAGCAGGTTATCATTTTTAAAGGTGTTAAAATAGTACTTTGGCCTTTCAAGTGCCAAAAGAAGTCTTCGAAAGGCGAAAACGCTTGCAAACCAATATTATCGTTATCATAATTTATTAAATTTTGTTGTAATTTTTAATTGTTATGAGTAATAAAAATTGCTTCACTAACATTCAATCGCATGACTAAATGGGCGGTATGGAACTGCCAAACCCCAGGAGTCACACGTAGGTGGTTACGTAGCGATAAAGTCAGCTGCGACTGAGTAAAACGAGTGGGATTTTCGACATTGTCTATCATAGAAAACATGCATAAGAGAAAATTTCACCTTTGTGTGATATTGAAGACCATTAGTCACAAAACGAATTTAAAAATATGGTTTTGCCCAACGCGAATTCGAGACTATATTGACGGTAATTGCGAGACCAAGAAATTTAGGTGGTTAGGATGGTAAAATGTAAAAGAATGCAGTCGTAACTCATAAAAAATATCCAAATGCTTTATTTAAAGTGATGAAGGTTCATCATATATTTGATTTTAAAAACATAAATTCGTGGAATATGAGCTGTGCACATTCTATCTGAAATATTTCATTCCCACTGCTCCGCTAGTACACGGGCTCCAAAATTTAAAACACTTACACAAGTCAATAAATAAAGCAGGGGCAAGGGCCTTGCAACTCGATGCAGCCCCGGACGGCCCCAGGCTGTGCAGAATTATTCAGGCTGTCCCGGAACCCTGCAGCCCCGAGAAAACCGCCCCTCCGGCGCATCAGTCCTGAGATATTGTCATTTTGCGGCTGTTAATATTTCACGAATGCAGTAAGCTGTTAGATAGGTTTTTTAGAAATTATTTATAAAACACTTCATCTTCACCGAGGGGTATTATACATGGAGACTAAGAACAATCCCTACAATATTTTTCGTATTTTATTTACCTTTAAAATTGTGTTGAAAAAAATGTTTTTTCGGTCGTTTTACTGTAAATCATTAAACAAGGACTATGTTAACTTAATATAGGACGATTTTATTAAAAAATATATTCGATATTATAAAATATTTACTTATAAACTGTGTCAGTAATAATCAGT